>JAAAKQ030204583.1:0-11772 GCA_010016005.3 Zanna intricata | reverse complement strand
CCAACCACCCAAGAACACCGGTATCATAATTAATCTAGAATAATATTTTTTAACATTTTGGCTCATTCATAAATTGCATGATATTCTGAATAAAAGATAGAAATTGGGATCAAGTCAATTATACAATGAATGGTAGGAGGGTCTTGATTTGTAACATGTGATTAATTTTTTTAAATGTATTTTGAGTATCAAAGTATTTGTTCAACGAAAAAAATTCCCAAGTTTACCTTATAAAACTAAAGGAAGCCGGAAGGCATTGTTATTAATATGAAGTAACACACTTTTTTACATCATCTAATTTTGTAAAGAAATTAAAGGTTTTGTTAATCACATCTACACATTACACATTAGATACATCTAATACATAATTTTGCTTATTTATTTAATACTATTTGAATACAAATGGAAGTCATTTCTTTTACTCAATAGGATATGATTAAATTTGTCATGACATTATTAAGTACAGAGAAATATCATGATTAATAACAGAGGGGGAGAGTAAAAACTGGTAAAAATATATCACACTATTTTCAGTTGGTTCCTTTTAAATAAACAGAAAGATTTTATTGTGTTTGGAATACTGCAACCAAATTTATCTACTCATCTTGGAGCGCTATAAAATGTTTCTAGACCTTTCATTCTTTAGTAACAAAGGATTATGCTGGATATATGGGTGCTCAAGAATTGAGGGTAATGAGTGGGCTGACTTTCTAGCTAATAAGAGAAAAAAATACAACCTTCATTGATCTTGAATCAGCATATGAGATGACTACAGTCTTGGTCAGAGTAGCAGTTAAGCAGTTGGTTTCAGTATAAACAAATGAACATTGTAAAAATCCAACTGTGGAAAAAATCTACAGGTTTATTTAATGTAAGAACTCTGTTTCCTTACTAAAACTAAATAGAGCAAGCCTGAGGAACGTTATTAGTTTCTTGTATGAAAATGGTATAATTAGGTTTTATTTGATACTCTATTGAGAAGATAAAGTATACAGATACTATCTGTTTGTCCAGTGAGAATGCTTGGCATCTTTTCTTAGAATACAAGGGGCTTCAATTTCAAAAAGAAATTTCATCTTGTTATTTCTCTTCTTCTGGATATAGGATCCAATGATTAATTGTCGTTTTTGTTTTGGTTAGTGTTTAAGTACATCTCTATAACAAAATGTGCCTCTAAACACACTATGTTTTCATATTTTCCAAACAGTCTTCTCAAAAAAAAATTAGTGTGAAAATATTTTGAATATTAGACATATTACTGGTTATGTACCAATATGCTATAACAATTTAATATAATGTCATGGAAATGGCAATCATATAAAAAATAATTTCAAATCATCTTCATAACACCTAATTATTCATTATGAATTTTTTTTTATTGTTATATACTATAAAAAGAAATTGAAATAGTGCACTTGGTGATAGTGAATAAGGCTTGAAAATACTCGAGAATTAAAAAAATTACAAAATTGAGAAACTCTTCTTTTCATTTTTCAGTTAAAAATAACTATAATCTCAATAAATTATTTAAATTTTCGTTTTATTCACTGTGGAAATAAGATGAACCAACAGAGTAATACATGTCTTTATTTTTTTAAATCATCTGTAATTTTCTGTACTTAAAGAATGTTCATATTTGCTCAAGTAAACTACCATTTATTACTAATCAAAGAAAAGAAGTGATGGAATTTTTGTACTATTTTCAAACCATAACTCTTACGAAAAATGTAATTTAAGTTTTTTTTTTTTTTTTTTGTGGACAAAAAACGTCTAGACGTTATCATCCCTCGGAATAAAATATTGTGAAGGAAAAGGTACTACCTAAAAAAAAAAAAAAAATCACATAAAAACTTAGAATTAATATCACGGCTAAAGAATATTTAAAAACACTTAAAACTAGCATCACAGCCGTAAAACTGAAATTAAAAATTAGCGTAAATTTAAAAAAAAAAGATAAAACTAGAAAAAAATTATAAATAAAAAATAAATTAATTTTAAAAAATAAATAAATAAATTCTGAAGTCCAAGAGGGGTGTAAAGGGCCCCTGCTAGAACAACAGAAAGACAAAAAAATGAACAAAAAAACGAATCCTAGGTTAAAACTTAAAATAGAAAAAAACTAAAACTTAAAACTAATAACAGAAAAAATATCAATAGAAGCTTAAAATTAATATGGTAAAAAAAACTAACTAATATCACAGTGGGAAAACAAATAACATAAAATTTAAGAAAAAACACACTAAAAAGATTCTTAAGCACTGGGAGAAAAAAAAAATTTTGTGTATATATTAGCGCTTCGTAAAAAAAGCAGCATCCGGTCTAAAACAACCTTATCATTTCCCAGAATTTGGCGAATGCCTTCGTCTAATTTGAATTTACGCCGCAACTTCGCGTAACGTAGGCAATCCACAAGTATGTGGCGCACAGTCATGCGGCAATTGCAACGTGCGCATAGTGGTGCGTGCCCTGCTGACATCATCAGGTAACCGTGTGTCATGCTGGTGTGTCCTAATCGCAATCGACAGAAGACCACTTCCTCACGACAAATTTCTCTGGAGGAGGAATCCCATAGCAACACAAAGTCTTTGATGTGCCGAAGTTTATTATCGACGGTAGCCGTCCGCTCACCTTGCCACCTTGACCGAAGAGATTGTTCTATACAATTGATAAAATCAGAAGTAACAACACGAGTGGTGAAAGGAGGTTGACTCCATGTGTCTTTTACAGCGGAATCTGCTTTTTCGTTACCTGGAATTCCCATATGGCTAGGAATTCAACAAAAACTCACTTGTGTGTTGCGGTGTTTACACTCAGCGATTGCGTTGTTAATTTCAGTAACTAAAGGATGTCAGGAGTAAAAATCTTTAAAAGCTTAGAGTGCGCTATACGAGTCGCTACAAATAAGGATATCACTTGAGTATTTTGGATTAACGATATTTAGTGCCTTATTTATAGCGTAAAGTTCAGCAGTAAAAATACCTGTAATACTAGGCAGACCAAACATATAAGTTCTATCATTGACAATAAATGCGCAACCTACGGTATCAGATGGTATTTGAACCATCTGTGTATATTATTGTGTGCCGGTTCAAATTGGAAAGAATATGGTGAAAACTTTGCTGAAAGAAGATAGGTGGCGTAGATTGCTTCTTGTATACGGTAAAATTAAAAATAAAATTTATACGGCTGATTCTCCACGGAGGATATGAACAGGGATACGCTGGAAAAACGGAGTGTATGTCAACGTTTAAATATTGTAGTAACCGTCGGGCACGTACACCCATACGTGCAGTATAACGTGGGTGGTCTTCATACCTTTGCAAATTAGGATTCGACAATACTGTGGTAAAAGCCGGGAGATTCGGTTCCCCTTTATGTTCGGCAAAGTAAGATGCTAGAAGTAGGTCACGTCTATTCCAAAGTGACGGTTCACCACACTCGACTAGTATGGTAGTGACAGGACTTGATCTAAAAGCACCTAAAAGGCACTTGATTTAGACGCAGAAAAGAATGATGTACGGCATCTAACAGCTTCAACGCGGTATTTTTCGCTGAAGAGTACTCCATGCAACCGTAATCTTAGCGGGAAAGAACTAAGGAATAATAAAATCGCAACATACATGACCGATCAGCTCCCCAATTTGCGTTGCTAAGGACTCGAAGCATATCAAGAAGTTTCGAACATTTTGCTTTTAATTCTTTGATATGTTTAACCCACATAAGACGGCTATCAAAGAATAAACATAGAAATCTGACATCGGAAGAGATAGTAATTAGTTCTCCGTTGAGAAAAACTTGCGAAATAGAAATGTCCTGCAGCCGAGAAAACACTACACATTTTGTTTTCTCAAGTGAAAAGCTGAAGCCGGTAACCCTGGACCAAGCTGCAAGGCGAGATTTAGTGTTCTGAAGTAGTCTCTCTGCAGTGGCTGTTAAACGGGACGTAAGATATATAACGAAGTCATCAACAAATAACGAGCATGAAGCAGGTGGATGCACACATTTAGTGACACTGTTGATACCAACAGAAAATAAGGTGGAACTTAATACACTTCCGTAAGGCACTCCATTCTCCAAAATGGCGCTGCCTGATAGAGAATCTCCGACATGAACACGAAAAGTTCGATTACTTAAAAATCCCCTAATAAAGGCGAGCATATTGCCACTGATTCTCCACTCTTTGAAAGTGTCTAAAATACCACGTCGCCAGGCCGTGTCGTCCGCCTTTCTGATGTCGAAGAAGGCGTTGGCGATGTCGGAAAACGTGTTGAATAGCTGATTCCAGTGATACCAAATTGTCAATGGAAGATCGTCCTCGTCGGAACCCACATTGTTCAGGTGATAAAAGCCCATTATTCTCCAAATACCAGGTAAGTCTGCGGTTCACCATTCTCTCTAATAGTTTGGATAAAACGCATGTCAGAGAGATAGGACGGTAGCATGAAGGGTTTGGCTTGTCTTTACTAGATTTGAGTACTCCTACGACAAAGGCTTCTGACCAGATGGCTGGAAAGACTTGCTCGGAGAATAAACCATTATAAATACTTAATAGGTGTTGTAAGGCCGAATTACGAAGATGTAACAGCAAACAGAGACGAATGTTGTCGGGTCCAGGGAAGGTGATGATTATACTTTCATTCGTAATTTGTACCTCTGAAATTCGTTACTTTATGTTGAAGTGAGGGAGAAACAATCTGCTCGCTTACTTGCCATTGCAGACGATGTTGTGATGAGTTCTTCCTCATGAATGAGTCCGAGAACTGATTGTTTTGATGATCCACAGATTGTACGATTGTTTTTCCAAACAGCAGACGTAGGGGTAGTGCGTGAGATGGTGTCCACGTATTTCCTCCATGACTTTCTCCTAGCGTCTAAAAATATCCGACGACATACCGCTCTAGCCTTACGGTATTCGAGATGTTCATCGGCTGGCCTGCTGTTAAATTTGCGCAGAGCCTGCCGTCGTTTGCTAATAGCGTTTTGGCAATCGTCATTCAACCAAGGAACGGAAGGACGTCTAGGTTTTCCGATGTTTGTGGGATATATCTATTAGCATTCTCAAGTATCAGAGAAGTAAAGGAGGTAAATTCATCAAGGGCGTCTTCACCATCGTCATACTGTGATGAGAAGGCTTTATGGTAACCATTCCAATCTGCCTTTTCAACAATCCATCTCGGTGGACTTTTATGAACCATGCGGTCGACACCAAATACTGTAGTAATCGGTCTGTGGTCACTGCCATGAAGGTCGTCACACGCATACCAAGTAAGATGTGGGAGTAGATTCGGTGTACACAAGGAGAGGTCATCGATGTTGGATCATATACCACACGATGAGAACATGAATGTGTATGAACATCATTCAGTAGACAAAGATCCAAATCTTGCCTCAATCCCTCGATCATACTTCCTCGAGGGGAGCAGAAATATGAGCCCCAGGAAACATGATGGGCATTGAAGTCTCCTACTATTAATGCTGGCGATGGTATTTGGGCGAGGAGGTTTCAAATTTCTAGTGTACTATACTCAGATTTTGGTAAGAGGTACAGATTGCAAATATGCAATTTAAATGGGACCATGATTTTAACAGCAATAGAAGGAATAAATGTAGCCATTGGTATTCTTCTAGCTGACACCTCATTTCACATGAAAATAGCGACACTCCTACTCTCTCTGCTATCTAACAGACAGTCGTATCTCTCACTGATATAACCTCTGAGTGTTATCATATCTCTTTGTAAGAGATGTTTCTTGGAAACATATGATTAATGGTTCATGTACGTGCACCAACACTTTAACATCCTCAATGCGGGGCTGAAGACCTCTAACATTCCACTGAATGATGCTCATAAATAAAAGGTAGTTAGATGAAGGAATAAAGATAAATTTTTGACAAGGTAGTTTATAGGTGATCCGGTCTTTCTTTTTCAAATTTTTGATTTTAAGGTAATCGGATGCCCTGGGATTGGGCGGTTCCTCTACCATATCCTCCAGTACACTTGGTGTTGAAGGGGGTTTATTTAGAAAACTAGGAAGATGGCAGAGAGCTGTTGTATGGGTTCCCTTGACAGGGAGCTTATTTGGGTGTTTACCACTTGATGTATATGCTCCTGTCTGCAAAGGCAAAATTTTAGATACAGGGACTGTTAGAGAAATGCCACTAGTGTTAGCTTCACTAGATGCAACTACTGACTTTTTATTCATTTTCATTAACTCAGTAATAGTTGCAGTCAGAACCTGATCAGATAACACCTGAACAAGCTTTTTCAGCTCACTGCAGAATTCACACTGTTGGTTGCCTGCATTTACAGGAGCTTTACTTGCTGTCACAGTGGCGAAAGAGACATCTGGTTTAACAAGGTTTCGAATGCTAAGTGTCTTCTTGTATTCTCTGCGGACGGCTGGAAAAGAAATCTTTTGCTCGATAAGATTTGTAGGATTGCCTTCTCTTCTTTGATGGTTGAGCAATCTTAGGATCAAGCTGAATGTGTTCCCCCACAGTTAGCACATTTTTCTTCTTCCTGATGGTCGGTGACATTGTAACCTTCATTGGCACATTGAGCGCAAATTGCAGTTTTCTGACCAGGAGATGTTGTATGGCCATACCTTTGACATTGAAAACATCATTCTGGGATGGGGATGAAAGGTCAAACCCGAATCAACAGGTATCCCACTTTTATCTTTTCTAGTGGTACTGTAAAGTTGAAAGTTAATATAAGGGAAGGAGTAGGTTCTTCCATTGCGCTTTGTCTTTTTATTGTTCACTTAATCTCCAAAACTTGCCGAGTATGAAGTTCACTACTTATCTTATACGTCCATTTCTAGGAGATCCCGGCAAAAGATTACCCCTCAGCTAGTATTTAATGATTTGTGGCATACCGCCTTTATGCTAATACTTCCTATATTTTTAAGATCATCACTAAACATGTTCATCACTAAATGTTTCAACCAATATTTTTCCATCTCTTAACATCCTCTCTTTAACTGTTTAGCCTCCAGAACTACCGTAAAGTATTACTTCAGAGGATTAATGAGGATGATGTGTATGAATGTGAATGAAGTGTAGTCTTGTACAATCTCAGGTCGACCACTTCCGAGAAGTGTGGTTAATTGAAACCCAATCACCAAAGAACACCGTATCCACGATCTAGTATTCAAATCCGTATAAAAATTTTTATCTTTACTAGGATGTCTCTTAACGTCCGGATGTTTTTCAGTGAGTCCCCTCTACCCGTTACAGCTTTATTTATCAGGAAGGGAGAGACCTTTTGAAGGGTACCTTCTTCCTGACTGTTTTGTAGAACAATATATCTTACATTTTTATATGGGATGAACACCATTCACAGTATTTTCTTCGGCATGGTTTATATCCTCATCCGACAATGCCAAGTGAGGTCTTTTCACTTGACTAAAATTGGTGGTTTTTTCAGATGGACCACCAACCATCACAGAATTTTCTTGTGGACTTGAAAGCTTGGTCCCAAGAGTACCAATGATATGACGGACCACTCCAGTAGAGTGCATACATACTGGAACTAGAGCTAATTACAGCTGGGTTTGCCCAATTGTAATTAGCTCTAGCCTAGAGGACATCATTCGAGACTCACTACGTAGAGCCATTCACTCATTGGCACAATAGTTCCACCTTGGGCTACATTTGCGTTTCATAATATCTTTCATGTTACAGAACTGTTTTCATGTAACTCTCAACACAATACTTTGGTTTACAAGAATGAGGCTTCCATTGGGATTTTTAATAAATTACCAAATTATTTTTAAAAAATCTTCTAATTAATTTATTTAAAATGCAATTAGAAAATTTTCTTTTATGAGAATAATATTTTTTTGTCTAAGAAATTTTAAATTATACAAATTACAATTTAAAAACTATCTAAAAATTCCTGAATTTTCTCCATTCCATTCAATATGTACATAAATATGTGTTCAAAAAATTTTCATGAATATCTCCTGAATTATAATCTATCATTTACCTTACTACTTGTATTATTTTGTGTTTTTATTTTTAATATTAATCACATCTTTTTTTTATTTCATAATTAATTATGTAATTTGAGACACTGCTCTGTATCAACATTTTATCATGGTTGAGCCTGTCCAGGCAAATGCTGGACAGTTTTTTCTATGTAGTACATCTAACCATTCATGACATGATCTACGTAATGTATTATTAAGTATTGATTAGAATAAAAGATTTACATAGATGATATTTCTTCCCAATAATTAAAAGTAATATTTGAAGGTTTTCAGAATGAAATAAAGAGCCAATCACATTTTACTAATGAATAAGACTGTGAATCACCCTGACCAAATGCAGCTTCTCTGAGAATCGATTATCCCTTTGTTTATTACTTTACCCTTGGTTGAGTACTATGTATCAAGCACTGTTTTAATTTTACTAGATTCTAAAACTTCTAATAACCAACACAAAAGCCATGTCAGTGAGTTGACAATCTTCTGTGCTTGTAAAACTGTACAAGAATTATGTTTCCTAATTCTGAGTTGTACAAAAACTCAAGCTGGTGCCTGATGTAAATGCTGGGTAAAGTAAGACAATCCACCCTTCATGAAATCTAATCTTATCTTGTGAAGTTATATATGGTGCCAATAATCATCTATAAAAAAGGATACTTTTTGTTGTATACAAAAAAGTAATCTGTAAGCAAACTTTATGTCTATTAATAAATTATGTTTTTCAAATGATCTCCATTATACCACTCTTCAAAATTACACTTATGAGCGATGTTCACATATACCATGTGCACTTTAATTCTGTTTTGTTGAATATATAAAATTTTTCATTTATCAATAACATTAATTTCTATAGTAAAGAAGTCATTTCTCATGTCTTTTAAAGATCAATATTCACTATTGCTGCATTTCTATTATAATTGTAAAAGAAATAAGGTATAATTAAGCAGTATAATGACAAAGCAAAGCATACCAACCAATTAACGCTGAATAGACAAAGGTTACTGATAAAGCTTTTTTTCTAACAGTTAAATTATAAGCACCATTCTGCTTGTTAATTGAACTGGCAAAATGACAATGCTTATCAAAATAAAACAAGTTATGTAGCATTTCAAGGTTACTTTGCTAGATCTGTTGCAACTATTTTCTTCAACTCTTTGTTGCTTAATGTAAATAAATTATTTAAAATATATATATGGCTTGTAATATATATTCTCTAAATTAAGAAATTTAATTACATATACCAAATGCTTATTAATTTGATAAAAAAATAAATAAATAAATAAAATGAATAACAACTTTATGAAAAGGCTTGCATACCACTATCATATTATTTAATTTGATTAATTAAATATGATAATTTTCACTTAAGTTGTTACAGTAAGTAGATTTTATTTTTTGTCAGTTAGGAAGAACACATTTTGAAATTTCCTCTTTACCTTCATTCAGTTCCTCTTCGTTTGTGAAAAAAATAAGATTTATCACGATCAAGTTAGGTCAACTGAGAATATTTAAAAAAAAAAAATGTAATTAATTTCTTTTGCTTATTTTTCTTTTAAAAGTAATAGTAATAAATGCAGTCCATTGTTGAAAATACATTCTTCAAATTATGCGACATAATTTGAAGGATATAATTTTTTCTACCATGCTGATACTTATGATGATAAATTGATTGAAATTCAGCATATCATATGATAATTGTGATAATAATGTTGAAAAGTGTGCAAAATTTTGTGGGTATTTTGGTAAAAAATAAATTAAAATAATCCCCCAAAAAAAATCTGTCACATACACTTAAATCTGAAGAAGATCTTGCTGGACAATTAATGTTTCCATTTCAAAACATCAACTGGCTAGGAAACAATGTTCTAAAATATCCATGGATATTTTGATAATATGTGATGTATACCATCTCTTGGAAATTATAGTTTCATTATACTGTTTCTTTAAAGGTTATATTTTCAACAGTAAATATAAGTACACCGCTGAAGTGTAATTTTTGTTTTACTATTAAAATATTAATGACCAATGATGCCTCCAAACATTTTAAATTTATGGCTAGCAGTTAACTTTTCACAATGAAATAATTCAGTGATAGAATAGTGTTTGGAAGACCAATCTTCATTTATAAATATACTGTTGAATGGAAATGAATTTTGTCATATGTAATTACATTAAATAACCCTCAAGGGTTTTCACATAACATTTAAATAAATTTTCTACAAAAGTAAGTTAATTTAGTAGATAATTCTGCAAAATTTTCTAAAATAATAGTGAATATCATCTTACTGACTGCTGAGAACTCAGCAGGATTGTTTTGCCTAATCAGCATTTTTGGGGGTCAGAATATCAGGTGATAGACTAACAAAAGCTTCTTATACATTTACATTTGTTTTTAAACTTTTTACATCACCTTAAAATACATTCCATAAAAATATTAATCTGTGTCAAGGATCATTAAATTTGAATTCTTCTTCCAACATCAATAACCATTTTTCAATCACTGAATGCTCTAATGACAAATACAGGTAATCTATATGCAGTATAGTAATTAATTGTGTGTTGTATCCTATTTCCTCCAGTCATATTGTTCCTACTAGAATAAACTCAAAAATCTTCATATTTCTGTGACCCATTATTAAGAATTTTGTTTTAATAAATTAAGATTGTAAATCATAATTTCTTGAATAACAAAGAAATAAATGTGAAGAAAATAAAAAAAACTTGCATTCAAGAAAATACAAAATTGATAAAAGATAAAAATTCTCTTACTGTTATTAATATATTTTATTATGACAGTAAATTTCATTTTATTCCTTTCTTAATGTAAATGATAATTAAATAATGAAAAAATCTCAGACCATGAATCAAGCTCTAGAATCTATGCAAAGAGAAGTCAGAACGCTGACCACTGCATAAACTGGTCAGTATATATAATTTTATTTAATTAATGATTAAGCATCATCCAGTAACACACATTTAAAAAGAGAAAAATAATTAATTTTTTTTTTAAAGAGGAAAGTCTTGGTTTATAACATACATATTCAGTGTTATTTAAGCTTTATAAACAAGACAATAATAATAATGTTGGTAAGATTAAAACCAAACTATTCGACTGGTAACAGAGTGATATCAGATATAGTGATTGACTGCAAATATTTAATCACAGTATTACATAATCATATATTATTTATTTGATTGGTCATAAATTAATGGAAAAAAACTCATAACATAGAATAGCAAAGCTTAAAACAAGCAGTGTAAATCAGATAAGCTATGGATAATGAGGAAAGAAATAGCTTCTCTTTTTTGCTCAGCTGAATTGCGAATGGTGTAGTTGTGAGCATGATGAACTCTAGAACAATTAGTATTGGTTTCAATTCCTGGCAAGGATCTGATATTTTTCACTAAAAACATATCTATCAGTTTAAAATCATATCTGCATCTGTTATCATATCTATCTAATCTTCCTTGATAAAATATTTCCAAATATGTCTAATGTCTTAATAGTAAAAATAAAAAACTCCAACTTTATGAGTTCATTTACACCATTCTTCTCACAGTAAACCTTTAATAAACTATAGAAAAAAAATAAATCTGAATCTGATATATCCAGTTGTTTGTAATGCTTTATATATATCACAGCCAGTAATAAACTGAGGCAAATAAAATAAAGTTACAAGTTAATGTACTGTAACCGTTTCTGTCATGAAACAGTGCCCAGTATACATTGTCTATACTCTGTTAGGGTTAAAGAATTGTGTCATATTATTTTTTATTTTTT
>JAAAKQ030204560.1:5740-29293 GCA_010016005.3 Zanna intricata | reverse complement strand
TTGTAGCGTGTGTGAAAAATGCCATGCCTGACCGGGATTCGAACCCGGGACCTCCAGATGAAAGGCCGAGACGCTACTACTCAGTTTTATCGATATCGAATATCAAA
Source organism: Zanna intricata (assembly GCA_010016005.3). Taxonomy (NCBI): domain Eukaryota; kingdom Metazoa; phylum Arthropoda; class Insecta; order Hemiptera; family Fulgoridae; genus Zanna; species Zanna intricata. Next base: position 29,186 of record JAAAKQ030204560.1, on the reverse strand, counting down.
CAAGCCAAGTATAAACTTTCCTATATTGTCTTAGCTAAGGTTTTAGAATAATCTTTAGCGATTGTAACGCCTACACTCGCAGCTCTATGCAGTTAATGTTGTGTAATTCGACTACTGGTCCTCTACACCGATTAAACTACCTTTTGATGGCGCAGAACATTTCTTCAGTTTCAACTAGTCGTTTCTTTAACTTCTGAAATATTGTTGATGCCTTTGCATGAATATAGTCTGCCGCAAAGTTAAGAGATATATCGACTGATCGCGCTCGGTAGTTAGTGCGTTCTGCTAATATTTTTTTTTATATCCTGGGTAGAAGAATTTCAAGAGTTCGTATTTTATTTTATCATGGGTGTAGCATTTATTTTCTTTCCGTTTTTATTAATATATCAGTTACAGTTAAATATAATATAAATTTTGCGACTATTTCATTTACTTGATTCTTTGAGTTTCAAATTTTTTTTTCTATGTTTTTTATTTTCTAAATCGGCTGCCGTACATAATTACTGATTCCTTTATTTATGATGCTGTTACAATTAAACAATTTTATGTCTACTATGATAGTTAATTATTCTAAATTATGCCGTAATTCATTGGATGAAAGCTTGTAAAAAAAGTATTGTAAAATATAAAACAGCGATTTGAATACTATGCATCACAAAGCAGAAAAATAAAAATCTTCTACTAAAACGTTGATAATTTTTTATTTTAAGGAAGTAAGGCAATATTACAAAATAGAAATTTTAAATCTCTAATCTGAACTGTAAATCTACAATCGGAAGGGGCGAAATTGATCAAGGAAGGTAATAATAATACAAAGAGTAGCAAGGACTAAATAAAAAGCAACAATTTCTTTTCTTTGCGGAACCCATCAGTCAGTTTTGTTTATAACATTAAGGGTGTAATTTTAACATGGGTTTTAATGTTGTTTGTTATATCGCGGGTCTATTTTACTTGCGAACGTACAGAATTTAACTACAGAAAAGGTGGTTGTTTAATATCTCTGGAGAAAAATCAATGTTTGTAGTACATAAAAATATATACTCCAGCTTTTAAATGTAAAATTATCGATCGGTTAAAATTAACTGTCATTTTGGAAAAAGATACCCTAATCACCTGAGTAGTTACAGGCTTAATGGGTATTATCTAACAGTTATCATTTTTCATATTGACCTTTTTTCCAACCTCTTTTCCCCTGATTATATGCCCTGTGTTTGAGGCAAATCTTAGCTCAGATTTTGAACAAACCGTGGGAAGTGAAAGGTCGGTAAGCATACAGTGTAACTGGGTGGCGCACGATTATTTGTCGAACGGCACCACACTAGCACTGAATCTACACTATCGTACCTATAAAGAAAAAAAAACCTTTTTAAATAGGACCATATATAAAGAGGAAAAAATAATTCCGAGTGGGCAATTTCATAATGTTTGAGTACAATGCCATAAATAAAACAAAAAGATTTCTTTTTTTGTTAGAATTTTAACTTTTTGTAAAGAGGAAATCAAAGAAAATATTTTACCGTCAAATTTTTAAGTAAGATAAAATATGTTATCTGATCGATTTATCTGTGGTAGAAATTCCTTAGAATTTATAGATATGCAGGGTATAATTTCATTATAAGATACAGTAATCAAATGAAGGACTGGAAATAAAGACGGGACAAAGTATAGGAAAAATCTCAGATAACGAGAAAGTTAATCGTTCAGAAATTAATCAAGTGCTGAGCAAAATTCAATAACATATTTTAAGACCGAATAATTCACGTCCAAACTTTGTAACTGTCGAAAATGTCAGTAAGAAAATTAATACAAAGGACTGAACGGTTGCAATGAACGCTAAAAAAACATATAGCATCCTTTGGAATAAAGTTTGCGTGATACTAATGACATTGAAGCGATGACAACAGTAGATTGGAAGAGCCTAACTTCTGTCATTTGTAGCAGATACGATACGAAGATACATACGTACAGAATGACAATTTAACTGTTTCCCCCCCCCCCCCAGAAGACAAAATCGATTTTAGTCGACAAAATCTTTCGCTGAACTTGATCATAAAAATACTAAATAATTTAATATAATTCATTACAATTTCTTTTTAATGTAATAATTTTAATAAGCGATGTATCATGAAAAAGGAGATTTAAATAGTTTTTCGAAAAAAGTTTTTTTGGTGATCCAAAGATAATAAGCGATCTTTTACCACTCGACAGTCATCGCGTGTAAAGATGTAGATTTAAACAATAAAATTGTATTTTTATATATATATATATATGTATGTATGTATGTGTGTGTATGTGTGTGTGTGTGTGTGTGTGTGTGTGTGTGTGTGTGTGTGTGTGTGTGTAGGAAGATGGGATACAGTAAACCATGAATGTGTACCCACAGAAAGAAGAATAACAATTAAACAAGAATAATAGCAACAAGAAAATGTTTAATACAAAAAGTTGCTAGATGGAATTATAGTCGAATTTTCGTTAAAATTTCTTGTAAATTTACCAATCTGCAGTAAAAAGCAGTTTTCGAATGTACTGAATTATCATAGGTTATTAAAGTACTGCCTCAAACAACGTATTACCTTAATATTTTAAAACTGACAGTTGTTATGATGAACTAAGATAATATTTAATAAAAATAATAAATATTTCAAACAGAAAGAAAATAAAAATAAAATTCATACAAGGTTTATTTTTAATTTTTTTATCATATTTTATTATAAATACTTTACGAAACGGTTAATACATCAAACAAATAAATATATTACATTATTTATTCCGTAAAACCAGATTTATATAATACGTTTTACAATAATAGAACAAACGATTTTTATTATTTTAACTAGCTTTCTTACAAATTAATTTTTTTTTTATTAAAATAAAAAACTTCATATACTACTAAATTTTTATCTTTAATTAACCTAAGCTTATTTGATAAAATTAAGTTTATCAAAGTATTTCAAATTTCTTTAACCGTACTAAAACAATTAGAAAAAAAAAAAGAAAAAGACAACAATACTGACTGATAACATATAACGTACATTAATTCTACATTAAAGCAATACGTCTATGAAGAAACAACAACATTTTTCTTGTACATTTTAAGGACGATTCAAAATGGATTTTAAATTTATTATTATTATGAATATATATATTAATACAGTATATATATATATTAATACAGTAATTTACTGTAATTCATTACAAATTTATTTATTTTTTATTTATTTTTCTTTTTAATATAATAATTTTAATACGCGATGTGTCCTGACAAAGGAGATTTAAATAGTTTTTAGAAAAACGTTTTCAATAAATTTTAACTTTTGGTGATCCAAAGATAATACAGCAACCTTTTACCATTCGACAGTCATCGCGTGTAAAGATGTAGGTTTACAACAATAAAATTTTATATATATATATATATATAAATATATATTTTTTTTTTGACAGTTGCTTTATAATGTAACGTCACATTCTGAGAGAAAAAGACATTTTAAGTTCAAATCTTTAAACGGCATTCAGATTTACCACATATATCTTGTATGGAAAAACAATTACTTGAAATAGATATAAAAAAAGTCGCACTTTTCAAAGAAAATTATTAGTTTACATTTTATTTAGGTAAGTATAAAACGTCAAGATGGGCGATTAGCATGGAGGAGGTTATTTAAGCGATGAATACATTTATCTTCGTTTTCTTCTCGATCGTAATAACGATTAAAATACAAGTGTCCCATAAGTACGGGGTTATGGGGTTACGTGTTCTTCAGCAGTAGAGGAAACGCATCGAAATGATTTTTCAAAACGATGGTAGTTACGTACAGGATATACAGAAATAAAAATGATTTTCATAAAAGTGCTTATTTTTTCAGGTATGGAGACTTATGGGACACCTGTACTTACTCCTTTAAATAGTATTTTTCAAAGCTTTGGGTTTGCGGTCAACAATTAAAAACCGGGTACAAGTTGAGTATCATTAATTTAAGACAAGAGAACCATTGTGTTGTAATGAAAATTGCATCGACCAGTGAAAGAAATTAACAAAGGCGTTGAATTTACGGTGGAAAGCTAAGTGGAAAGCCGAAGTAGGGTAAGTTGTAAAGGACAAATAATAATCTTAACAAAATTATGAATGATAATATTTATCGTTGCACACATACACACACAAAATTAAAACAAGTGGAAAATAACAAAAATTAAACTTCACTAATATATACTAGACCTAGTAATGAATTTTATAAAGTAATTAAAGTATTTTAAACGTCAGAAAAAAAAAATCTTTAAAATTCAACCCCTTTTTTTCTGTTTAGCCTCCGGAACTACCGTAAGGTATTACTTCAGAGGATGATATGTATGAATGTAAATGAAGTGTAGTCTTGTACAATCTCAGGTCGACCAGACACTTTCCGGAGAAGTGTGGTTAATTGAAACCCAACCACCAAAGAACACCGCTATCCACGACCTAATCTTCAAATCCGTATAAAAATAACTACCTTTACTACGATTTGAACCCTTACAACTCTCAACTTCGAAATCAGCTGATTTGCGATGTCGCGTTAACCACTAGACCAGCCCGGTGGGCCCTAAAATTCAACCCCGAATCGATTACCAATAGGCTCCATTTTTTTTTTCTAATTGATTCTCGAAAATCGGTTACGATCGATTGATACTTTATCAAACGTCAATTGCTTCAATAGTTCCATTAGAAAAGTACTACACGTTAAACTTATACGAGTATATAATAATGTAAGTATTTTCGCTTTAACAATTCGTCATATTTCAGATAACTTCAATATTCATAACTTTTATAAAAAAACGAAAAAATTAATTTGTTATATATATATATATATATATATATTTATTATTATTTTTTAATTTGAAAGCAAATCTATCCGGGGTAAACATACTATATCTCGTTAACGAACTCCTCCACTGCCATGAAAAAGGACAACGGTAAAAGACAATATATGCAAATTTCAGAAATTAAAAAAAATACTGATAGTAAATTAAATATAGATGTACAAATCTGTATTCCAAACATATTAAAAAAGAGATACGCCCTAAAAATTTGCTACAAGATAAAAATTTATATTTAAAAACAACGAAAGATCTGAACGGTCTAGAATTAGATGAACAGAATTTGAGGTAAAAAGTGGGGTAAAGGAAGACCTATTAGGGGGTTTAGAAAACTGTATACGAACAAAAGAAACACGATTTTTAATTTTCCGATCGATCTCGGAGAAAAAGCATTTTATACTTAAAAAAAAAGGTTAAAACATTTTTAAGAAAGAAAGAAAAGAGCGAGATAAGTTGGTAAACTAAAAACTATTGTTCTGTAATTTGTATACAGAAACGACAATAAAGGAAAGTTTTGTCGAGCAGATTAAAAAACCAACACAAGATTCATAATCGTTGGTAGGTTCAACTGAAATTAAAGAAATTGATTACAAAAATAATGAAAGAGAAAAATTAATTTATTTTACGATAGTAAAATAAGAATAGATAAAAACATAAATAATGAAATACGATTAAAAGGAACATGATAAGGAGTTAATGTAGGAAGCATATTACAAACAAAAGTTGTGATATATTTATACAATAAAATTACAAAGAACTGAAACATAAGAGACCGATTAATAAGTCAGCGTAAGAAAGAAAAGCCTTTTTTCATTACAGAAATTTACTGCAAAATATAGATTTAGGAATTGTAAAAACAAATTCTAGAAAATATTTTTATAGTGTCCAGCTTTACGAGAGCGAAACATGTATAATAAAAAATAGGAAGAATAGAGGCTGCTATTGACATTTGATGTTACAGAAGAATGCTGAGAAAATGTTACGGCCGATAAGATTCGAAATGAAAAGGTTACGAGAAGAAATAAAAAAGGAAAAAACTATACAGGATTTTTGCTAAAAAAAGAAAAAGAATGGTAAATTGTGTATTGAGGCATCAAGAGTTAATTTATTTTTAATAATCAAAGGCATGTAGAAGGAGAATTTAATAAGAAAAGGCATGTAAGTATACCTAATCAAAAAATAATTGGAAAAGTGACATCGAACTGTGAAAGACAAAAAACAGATTTATAAAAAAAGTGAATCACCAGTCCCCCTCATACGAATCCACCTACATTTATACAAATACGTCTTATGTCTATAAATCCGTCCAAGCGACAGAAATTAAATTACCATCCGTTAAGAAAATAGTTAAGTCATCGGCTCAAAAAGCCACAAAAAGTATTAAAATAGCTGCTAACAATTTTAAATTTCTGAAATAAAATTTAATAACATTTGAAATTTGCACAGAATTGAATCAGGACTCAGACGAAAGATCATTTTGAAAGTTTCTTAAAATAAAAAAATTGGATACATCGTTTTCAAGTTATAAGGAAAAGTCAGACTGTGACTAACTGTTACGAGGACATCTGTATTATGATCCTAGGATGTAACAGAAATTCAAATTAAAGCACAACTAAATGAAGTTAATGTCGACCAATAATTTTTAAGTTGTTAAATTATTACTAACCGATACTAACTCCAGTATCAACAAGACAAATTCCAAAAGCCCCCTTTCTTTAATAATTTTTTTTTTATTTACTTTTTTTTTTTTTTTAAATAAATACTTAATTTTTAAAGTATTTATAAAAAATTAAATCGTATTATATAAATAATTTTATTGTTGTTTGGTTAGAATTGTTAGTTAAAATTCGGCAACGGTGGCGCTAAATATATCTCCTGGTAAATGATCCTGATCCTCACAACCTCCCCGCCAAATTAAAATTACAACTCCAAACTTTGGATAGCATCAATGACCTGTAATAGAAATCACCATGCCAAATTTGAAGATTTTTCGTCCAACCGATCCCAAGATATTAATACAAGTAAGTGCCAACATATGCCAAAGAATTGAATTTACCTCTCTTTTTGCATTTATAAACGTTCTATGGCTCACTAACTAAAACAAAAGGGCATAACATAAATCTTCGTAAAGTAAAAATGGAGAAATGGGGGAGCGGGTTTTAACAGTTTAAGAGTTGAGAGGTAGACCTTTTTTATTTACCTTTGTATACTATTTATAGATACAGATTACGTTGCATCCTCTGGGAATAAATTAATAAATATTTTATAAATTATAATGAAATAAAGTGCAGTAAAAAAATATCAAACATCATAATTTCATTTCAAAATTTAATTTAAAATACTAAACTTTATAAACGCGTTAAAACAAAAAGAAGAGATTTCCTAGCTTTTTAAGACAAACTCAATTAACATTATATATTTATTATATAATTGAAGGTTTTTATAATATATAAATATATTTATATATTATAAAAACCTTCAATTTGTGAATCGAAAATTTATTTAAAACACTATGACAAATAATGTTTCAAAATTTGAAACCGTTATAAAATTTTCGAGTAACAATTATTAAACAAAATTTCTTAAAGGGAATCAACACACGGAAAACCGATCGGGATAAATTTATAATTACACGTTATGGAAAAATTAACAGTCCAATTTAACCTAGACCCTGCTTGTAATATTTAGAAAAATTAGTAATTAATTTTACAAATTACTTTTTATAAGTATTAAATATATTAATATCATAATTAATCTTTATTTTTTTTCATTGTACTTTGTTTAAAAATCTGGGAAAAGTATTCTATTCTAAGTCCAAGTATCGAAGTGACGACTTTAAATGCGGTTATAAACTTTCAATACAGATAAAATGTGTCATTAATAGTTAAGTATTTATAATTTTACATTTTATTCCCTGTGAAATAATGTAACAATAAAATCGAATATTTTATAACTAACGATTGAAAATTTCGACCGATAAATCGATAAATTTTAAAATTTAGCTTTTCTATGGTCAAATCGCCAACAAAGATGATGACACCGACGTATAATTAATTATGTAACCATTTATTAGAAAAGTACTTTGTATTCAAACGGTAGAAATAGTTGTTATTGTTTTGAACAGAAAATAATAAAATTTAGAAATCAAGTTGAATCTCCTCAAAGGAAAGAATTAAGAAAATATTTTAAAGGGAAGTGAATTTTAATACGAGAAAATAAATTCTTAAAATGGTACATATCGGTTATACTGAAATCCATATAAACGTATAACTTATTATATATAATTTTTATTTTTAACGTTAATCAGAAGTGCGAAGCGAGCGTAGGATATGTTTGATTACATTATGTTCCGTGTAATGACGAATCGCGTACGTAATCAACATAACCTAACCAAACATAACCTACGCTCGCTAAACTCGTCTAATTAATGTTAAATAAACAATTATTATGTTTTACTTCTGAATTCATATCAAATGATGCAAATTTACTAAAATAAGTAAAACGCAAAAAAAAAAAACAAAAACAATTGGATTTCAGTACGGGTCCCGTATAACCGATAAGTACACTAAAACGGTGACTTCAGCTACCGCTAGCAAATTTTTTTGTTGTTGGTTTAACCTCCGGAATACCGTTAAGTTATATCTCCAGAGGATGAGATGAATGAATTGTAGCGTGTGTGAAAAATGCCATGCCTGACCGGGATTCGAACACGGGACCTCCGGATGAAAGGCCAAGACGCTACCACTCGCGCCACGGAGGCCGGCAATTATTCATTTGCTGATATGTAGGGAGGGAGATATATTTTTTACAAAAAATATTTTAGAAAAATATGTACAACTTTTTTTTTAAATTAACCAAAAATATCTTACCTCGGATCAGATAGAAACTGTTACCTTCAGGAACACAGAGTAAATTAATTAATTATGAAAAGCTAACATTTTACAACGATGATAAGTGAAAACCAGAAATAAAGAGATATGAATTCTACGATATGTTCTACACATAAAATTAAATGCTGTTACTACAATTACGGCGTACCTTAATAACGGTAATCCTAATATAAAACTATTTTAACAATGTAGTAAGGGGGCTGTTACTCAAGAGTTCAGTTCAGAACCTTACAATAAACTAATTAAAAATAATAATTTGAATTACAGTAATTCTATCGCGTACACGATTATAAAATATTTAAAAATTAACTTTTTTAATTTACACTACGAACAAAACATACGATGTAAACGAAATTAAGTATAAATTAAAACACTGGCTGTAAACTAATTAAAAAATAAAAAGAAAAAATTTAACTACTGAAGTAAAACTAACTGAAGATAACTTTAAGTGAAATAGTAATACACACAATATCAGAATTACATATCGTATCGAAAAAAATCCAAAATATGTACAATAAGAACATAAAAACATATCACAATTTTATACATCTCTCCGCCGAAAAACAAATTATAGGTCGTTATATGATAAAAAATTATTACATATCGCAATTCCTATTAAAATAAATATTTTACTTGTTTACAATGTGGGGTAAATAATAAATGAATAAGGTGTATTATTTGTATCTTAAATATAAGTGAAATTTAAGGTTTCACATATATACCGTAGATCATAAGCTGAAAAAATCATTAACGGTAAGCATACTTAAATATTTAAGTACACGTGCGTGTGGTACGTGGTACTTGAACGCACCACACGCGTACAAACGCGCAACGACCGGCCGACGGTCAGTTGCGGAATCAAACGAGAGAGTGTGCGACACAGGAGAATAACCGGGAGGTAGGTGGCGTGGTGCACACGATATGGCAACGGTGCAGTAGGCCGACATGCGAAGCCGCAGCATTGCCAGATCTGTCTGTAGACCAGGTACAGCGTGTGTGTATGTAAACTGAAAATGTCATCCGACTGCTAAGTGTATACGTGCCAGGCAGCGCAACATTAACAATCGTCTCGCGTTACCATTATCAATTTAAAATTTTTCAAACTCGTTAATTATTGTCATTAAAATTAATATTATACAGAATTAAACGGTCGCATTCACTTACCATAGTCGATAAATAAGTGTACTTAAAATTCCGTCATCTAATGTCGATATCAAAGGGTAAGGGCAGACAAAAAATGAACTGTAAACATCTACCGGAACGCTTAAGTTTTTGAAAAACTAATCAAGACTTCAAAACACAGTCAACGTTTTTATAAACGTGAAATCTGGGTGGTTCATGCATACACCACATGCGCGCGCGCGCTCACACACATACACAGCGTGTCATAAATCGCGAACATAGAACACTGGGATAAAAATAACAGTAACACGGATGTAGTAACATCAAAACAGAAATCTAAAAATTAGTTTCATTGTTACGTATAAAACATTAAAATCAGGCTAAGCAATATTACAAAAGGAAACAATTTTTTAAACTCAAATAATTTATGCACAATAACTACTTAATTTTAAGAAAAAAAGTTTATATTTTGTCAATTATTTTAGTTTTCCACTATATTTTCGCATTTATTTACGTATTGGACAAATCATTCTTTGTAAACCAGTTACTATAGAAAAACTCGCCTTCCACACACAATCTATTACTGACCGCTGTACGAAAATTGTGAATGGCTACCGAACAAAAAGTAACAAGGTAAGAAAACGAGTTAAAAAATCAACACAAAGTTTTAACCTGGCATCGCATTTAGTATCGTTCTCGTACTACCAACCGCTTTAGAAAAATTATTACCTAATATAACAGAAAAAAAAAGAAGTCTTTTCTTGGGAAAATATAAATTACCAATCGGCTCTTAAATAAAAAATTAACTACCGACTTACGATATACTTAAACCAGAACAGTAAAATACTAACACTATCTGAAGGGCATTTACGGTAAACCCGCTCGATTAAGAACGGTCCAAATTATTGCTTATTAATTATTATAATTATAATTATTTCTTACGGTCTTAACCGACTAAATCACAATTCAAAAATATAATAAAAATATTTTTCGTCTTCGTTTAGGCATAAAGCGGGAAAGTAAGATAAATATCGAAGCAGCGGGAAACTGTTTCCCCCATTTGTTCACTTCTTTAATGTTTAAACGATACCTAAATAGACTTCTATACGAGACTACAATAAAAGAAAATAAAAAATATCTACGGTATTTATTTACATCAATTCCAAAGGAATTTTCCATCGACTGAATATAAGACATTTTTAAAATTTTGGCGAAGGTTAAAAAAACTGAAATACGGATACTTCAAAGCGACCAGTTACCGTCAAAGAACTGGCATGTTAATATCGAAATTATTAACGAGAACGCTAAAGTATCACACCGAAGCGATCGATCTCATCTCAATCTGTTCTATTTCATTTCCAGAGATCAGTCAAGTTATCGTACAAATATTTTTTTCAGTTTTAACAGTATTAAAGTACACACAAAACAATGAATGCGAGGCGATTATGTTTACAAAGGAGTATTATTAAAAAATGCTAAATATAATTCAAATCTGTGTTTAATCCGTCAAAATGAAAATGAATTTTTTTGAAGGAAAAACAAACAAAATCCGTAAGTCATCTTGGACAACATCGACTACGATTTTAGTAAAAAAAAAAAAAAAAAAAAACAAAAATCGATTTAATAAAATTGTTATCTTAGTTTTTAAAAAAATAAAAGAAACTTACTTCAGAACAGAAAACTTGGAGGAGTACAAAGACGTTAGGCTGGTAAAAGAAATTGTTTTACATAGCTGATGTAACGGTGATGCGGGTAGTACCATATCAGAGAGTTAAATTACAATACACAGATTTTTTACTAGAGTACTTTAAAAAAAAAAATCCTTAAAAAATAAAGTTAATAAGTAGCTGATTAAAACGAAGTGAAAAAAAAAGATATTCAAATTTCCTTTTTTTTTTCTACATGCGATACAAAAGTAAATTAGTTTCATTAAAAACGAATCTGTATTCATAAAAAAACAAAAATTCGATTCTTACACCCGAGTGCTTCGCTGTCGAGGTCGAGGCAGTTAACCGATTGGTATTATTTCATTGCAATCAAGTAGGGTGGGAGGAGGGGAAAACAACTTATGAACGCTGACACAAAGATAACGAATAAACTTCCCTACTGATAGTCATAATATATCATTAAAGTAGCTAATTTATAAGATTTTGCAAGGGATAAACAATCCTTAAGTAAACGTTTATGGTCAAAATTGATCACAAATTTACTTTTCAACAATTTTTAATTATCTTCTGAATGAAATAGATCACGGCAAGTGTTACTTAAAAAAAAATTAAATTATTTTAATTATAAAACTATTATTAAAAACAAATTATTTTATACTTTTCCTTAAACTGTCGTCAAAACGGATATAAATCGAAAAAATGTGGTAAGTTCACGAGTAAATTTAAAAAAAAATATGTTCTTAAATATACAGCGTGATAACATTTCAATTAAACATTCTACTGAGACGCAAAAACACAGCAGATTCTAAAGTTCATTTTTTTTTTTTGCCAGAGATTACAACTTATTTTAAATACTTTTAACATTCTTCTTTCTTTAAAATTAATTCTGAGGTACATAGTTTCGAGTAAATATTCAAAAATAAAGATATTTAAGAAGTCCAGAAATAATATGAAAAGTATTTATGCATTTTTAAGAGAAAAAAAAATACCACTCGACTTTCTTTGAAATCAGTTTTTCTATTTTCAGAGCGAAAAAATTGAAAGAAGATTTTTAAAATGGTAACAGTAGAACGTATAGTGTATATATCGATTTCATTTCTTTATTCTGGACATTGTCAATGTCATGCTACTGCTTGGAACCATACGCAGGAACTATACTGTGAATTTTATATTTATACAGACACGCCGTATTAATTGTTAAAGTTACGGAATACATTCGTACGCAACTTATCTTTCGTTAGATTTAAAATATTACTCTCTGAACAGCGAGAAACGTAAACGAAAAAATTTACAATATACAAAATGTACACTATAGTGTACAAAATGTACACTATTATTTCAGTACAATGAAATAAAAATCTGGAAGAATTCTGAGGACCAGCACGGGTGAGGCCGGGGTTAACAAGAGAAGAGTATACCGTTTTATTATGCCGTTCGATGAATTACGAAGAGTATTACTAACGTAATACATTTTAGATGGACGTTCAAAATTCAATTTGATATAGGTCCAGTACTTTTAATTAAATCGGTGATATCTAGTGTACAGAAGCTCTGTTTTAATAAATCACATATTTATATATAATACAGATTTTTTTTTTTAAAACATAATTCGCAGAAACTATAGACTAATTAACTATTCAGCATGAGGTAACTATATTCCAAATATTTAAAACTAAATTTAAAAAAAAAAAAAAGAAACGATTTTGATATGTTCATTTTAAAATTATTCAAATATAAAAAGTAAAACGATTTATATATTTAATATTTCAGTGGGTTTTATTATTATACAGTAAAACAAATGTTTTAAAATTTAGAAATAAAATAATGACTTTACGCACTGCAACGCGCTTTACACGACATTTTAATGCTTCATATCGAAACATCGAGTTTTACAACTATTCATTCCAAAAGAAAGGCAAATAATTAAATTATCAAAATCAGGTGCAAAAAGTAGTGCATAGTGGATACAAACGTGATCGCGTGCCCAGTCACATGAACTCTCGGCTTTCAGTATATAAAACTGAGCACAGTGGTCGCATGATCATAAGGAAGACACTAGTATTTTATACACACGTGAAGAATGAATGTAGAAACTCGGATGAGTTTTATATTTCTATATTTATCATACTATTAATTACTTTTCATACTAATGAAATCAAGTAAACAAAAAACTACACCGATTCGATCACAGAATAGGGAAACAACGGATTTTTTTTTTTTTTTTTTTTTTTATACAGAAATCGATCATCATAAAGCGAAATAAATAAACGGCAACCAATCATTAGGATTTTGGAGGCATAAAATTACATCGATTATTCATTATAACTGTACTATGTACTGATACCAACGATTACTTGCAAAGACCTGGTTTTTAGCTTTAATATCCGGCAGCTTTCATTTCATTTTACATAAGATAATAATCCGGCTTGTTCCGATCCTCTTCTAGTATTGTCAACATACGATAATGAAAACTACCAAAAGAGAAACTAATCAGACAATTGCTTTTAAATAAATTAACTTTCTTACTTCTCCCAACAATTTTGCGAAAAAAAAAGAAAAATTAGAAACTATTTTGTTAATCGTAAATATAAGTTTTATAGAATTCTCCGAAAATTCGGAAGTATGAACCGCTTACATTTTTAAACATTAGTGTAAATCAAATATAAGTATTAATACCAGCCGATTGGTTTACAAAAAAAGAAATTTCTCTCGATGTAATAACAATTAGCATTTTACTCTTTCCCATATTTACGAACTTAACTGTATCACAAAAGAATTAAATTTTCATTTAGCAAGATAATTATTTTAAATTAGGCGGTGATCATACGGACAGTAATTTTACAGCAACAAGCTTTACTTTAAAACAGTTGCTCATTTAAAATCTTACAACTACGCTTATTTCAACGAGGAAAAGAGATTCTCTTTAGATTTTTTTAAGATTTGTTACGGGATGCAGCATGATGAATCCATTCCGTAGAAATAACATGAAATACAAACTGGGAATTTGCATCTTACTCGACCGCAGTGGCGAAGCGGTAACGTATCAGCCTTTCATGTAGAAGTACTCTAGTTTAAATTGTCATTTTTCATACGCTTCTATTCCATATTTTAATCCATAAACTTCAACGAAATTATTCTGTGAATTAATCATCTGCTAAAATAAATACAATTACAGACGAGTACAACATATAGATAGCGTGTCGAGTGAGGGTGCTAGGTGTTAGATCTCTTTCTTCTCGTCCAGCTGGTAAAAGAAATTTGGGGAGACCCAGAAAAAATAGCATGAAGAGACTGTAATAGACATAGCCCCGATCCGTAACTGATTGTTGAAAATGAAAAAAACTAGTAAAGACCTATAGGATAGTTCTGATGTCATTTCAAGCCCTTGATGTTCAAAATTTCTATATCCGAACCGAAAACGGCGATCCAAGGCGTAGTAAAATCTACAACTTACTGAAAACATAGGTACTGTATTGTAGTATTCAGGTCTCCCACAAATTTCCATAAATAGGAAAAATAAACATTCTTTTTATGAAGGCCGCGGTGTATCGGAAAAGATATCTAAACATAAATCATCTAAAGAAACGTATCACCAACGCCAGCTATGCTAAGTATAGGAGTTATGCTTGTAATTTGACGGTACGTTACTTGAAATGATTTATATTTTTGTAACTTTTCCTGATACACCATGGCCTCCGTAAAAATAATGTTTATTTTTCCCATTAATGGAAAATTATGGGATTACGTGTTCCTCAGCATTGGATAACAGGCATCGAAATATGTTTTTACAAAAAAAAAAATCTTTAATTTTCCATCGATGGAAACTTATGGGACACCTGTGAATATCAATGGGGAAAACAAAAAAAAAAAGAAGATATCAGCTGTTAATTTACACAGTAGTTTTTTCGTTTAACATCCCCGAACATTAAACAAAAACAATCGATAAAAGCTGTAAAAAAAAACCAGCCTTCCAGCAGAAGTGAAATTTTAAGTAATGAATAAACAAACCTTTTACAATCTAACCGCATTAATTTGAAATTAGGCAATTTGTAAATAATTCATAATATCTAGTTTATTCCGTCTAATGAATAAAAAACAATCGAAATTCTAGAGAAAATCAATAACTATCACAAAATACATTCGTTTGTTAAAAAAATTAGAAATGAAAAAAATTAATATTTAAATAAAAAATGAACTGTTATTATAGTTCATTATAATATTTTACGTAAAACTGTAAGTGTTTTAAAAGTTCAAAGCATTAATTATATAAAAATAAAAAGAGATGTGTAAAAATTAAAGTAGTAAACCTAAAAGTAATTATTTTACAACTGTTGACGGAGAAAGAAACTACTAAATTTAAAAAGACAATCATAGAAACCCCATTTTACCGGAACGTACGAGAAATCTCAGGGAGTTCACGG
The DNA here is from genome assembly GCA_010016005.3 of Zanna intricata. Classification (NCBI taxonomy): domain Eukaryota; kingdom Metazoa; phylum Arthropoda; class Insecta; order Hemiptera; family Fulgoridae; genus Zanna; species Zanna intricata. The sequence goes on along the minus strand of JAAAKQ030204560.1, from coordinate 13,238 downwards.
CAAGGCAATATCCATGCGTATTAAGAATGATCGTACAATTTTTAGCACTTGTTCACATACATGTATATAATATTTTTAAAACACATTTTTTGGGTCGATTCAAAAATTTATTAATATTAAGACTAAATATTCAGTAAAAGTAAAATGTTTCTATTCGACAAAGGTCTAACTTTACAATTTTAACACTCAAAATCGCTAAATTTTACTCTCATGTAAAAATTATCCAGTAAAATAATATAATTTCCGAAAAATTTGCCGATCTCCGCGGCGGAGCTGTAGCGTCTCTCGATCTTTCATCCAAAGATTCCAGATTTGAATCCAGATCAGATAGCGCAATCTTTCATATGTTACAAATTTCTTTTTTCACATTCCCACGTCCAAGCTTCTTTGTAAGCGTCTGCGGTGGTTTATTTCATCAGTAAAAAAAACAAATGAATCGATCGACCTTACTGAATTTAAAAATGAATTCTTTATTTACCAAAAAAACAAAATCGCTACAATTATGTGACATTATTTCGCTTTAGGTTTTCAATTATTAATATTTTGGCGTTAACAAAAAAGTCACAACATATATAGCCTGACTGAATAAATTCTCAATTATAAAGATGGTAAAAAAAAACAAAACAAAAAATAACACCGCAACAGGAGGGTTATATTTTCATTACATATTAACCTTCTTAAAAAATAAATAATTAAATTTAAAAAAAAAAAATATATATATATATAGATAGATAGATAGCGGTCAACGTCGAACGACTAACAAAAAACTATCGAACATCTTGTGGAACTGAATTTACCAATAATAAAAACATTTGACACACTGAAGAATTTATATTCTCTTAATTTACATATGGATGCGGAACCTGAATTATCAAGGCTAGCGACAAACAGCACACTAGACGCTTTTGAAATGCGGTTTTGGCACAGAATAACTAACCATTTCTAAGAGTTAAACGACAAATAAAAAAAAAACCTCCATTACTTTCTTAAAGTTTCTAAACGCTTTTCTTTCCGAAAAAGCAAAAAAATCCTATTTCTTTAAGGATTACGCGAGGAGACCTTCAAGAAGCCATTGTAAAACATAAAATTTAATGCAGAAAACCTCGAGGAAGACAGAGAATTAGATGATAAAAATAAATTCAAGAGAATTAAAACGCGTGTCGATAAGACAAGCTCTTAGAAAAGCGGAGTTAGTCAAATGTAGAACCGCTCGACAACACACAAATTCGGCCGAGCAGCAAAAGCGACTACAGCGGGATCGATATGAAAGCTAAAAGAGAGAAAACAGTACGTACAAATAATTTGTATAGCTGTTTACACTTAATTGAATTTCTTGATTGAAGATCGTATAGAAAATTAATCGAGATCTTAAAATATGTACTGAGGATGATTATTCTGGAAAACGAATTTTAGGGGATGGGACTCAAAATAGAAACTATAATTTTGCGTTTTATTTTATTACTTATTCATATAAATGCAGAGCCCCTCTATTTTTTTAAGATGTATATTTTAAAACGCAAAAAAGTAACTGGATCATCATTAAATACGGAATACATTTATAAAGGCCATAAAGTTTATACGAACGAATATTAATTATACATAATGATATTATCGATTTAATTAAATTAATAAATTTATAAAATGTACCGTTTAATATTAAAGTACGATACGCAAACCTTTGCGAATTCGGTCGATTCATCTACACGATCCACGATAATAAGGGAGAAAATTTTCTTACGAGCAGCGATTTGTTCGATCGTAAAATGGTTTTTAAAATAATAACAAGATTAATAGTGATTTTATTGCGATCCATTTAACTCGTGTTAGTTATACAACATTTTCTAAGGATATAAATACATTAAGTTATATATTAACACGATTAACGACTAGTACTCGATTCGGTTGTTAATAACTGAAAAATTTACAAAAATTATTTTGTTTTTATTAAATTTCAAGAATTAGAACCTTTTTTTAATTTATTAAGATTAAAAATAAAATTACAATAAAGGCTAACAAATATCCTACAGGCGTAATTTTTGACACCGGCGAGTTGCCAAATCTATAAACCGGTTTTAACTCACTGTTGCCGATCGCAAGTGAAAAAAAAGAAGTAATTTATCCGACTTTGAAACTCGGTTTTATAACAAAATTACAGGTTTATTTTATGTACAAGACGGACACGTGGAACCGAGGATTCACAAATTTTACATAGATTTTGAAGGGAAGGTTATCTTCTTACCGATAAAATTATTAGATTTTTTAAACTAAAAATTACTATTTCTTAAAAATTAATATGTTTTTTTAATAGATAAAAAATAACCTTTTAACCTTAAATATCCATACTTGCCGACTTATAAGAATTAAAATTTATATCGATGCTTCCCTGCTTTCAATGTGTAAAAATTAAATTTTGCATTTATAAATCTAAACCGATAAATATACTAACCTCTGTACTTAGGCATTTAAATAAATAATAATTTATAAATCAAAATAGTATTCGGTAATAAATCGTTACAGTCTATATTTATACGCGTAGGACGATAAGCTGCTTGATAAGAAATTTCAGAACTAAAAATGAGATCGAGTCCGCGAAGCGGCAAAAGAAACATCAGGCCGAAACGTATACAAGTTCTGTAATCGACATATATGTCGATTATATTATATATATATATTCGTTGAAAATTTAAGCTTACACATAAAAGCATGAGTGTTACAAACTACAATTCACTCCATTTTTTTTTTTTTTTTTTTTTTTAATTAAGAGATCAATGTAAAAAAAAATCTGTTTGTACATTTTTTAAGGGATTTATTTTGTTGTATTGAATAAATGTTTTAACTATACGGTAGTATTTTAATAATCCTTATGCGTTTACCGACCGAAACACCGATTATCTGGGGATGACACGAGGATACATTTTATCCTGAAAATGAACTACTATAATATGCTGTGGTAAATAAAAAATAAAATGTTTCCATGGCAGAAGTTTACCGTAAAGTATTCAAGGTCAAATTCTTTCATTTGCAAAAGAGTATCGTATTCTAAATTCTCTATCGAGTATACGTCTAGACTGATGTTCATTACAATAAGCTGAAAATAAATTAAGCTGTGCCAAAATTCTTTTCCTGTTCACCCCTGTCCTGATTTTCAGATTATATCAGTCAAGGAAATCGTAAATTCAATTAAATAAACAAATAATTAATCTAGATAGTATTATATAATTCTATATTATACAAAACAAGTCGAAACATGAATATTAAAATGTGATATCCAAGGGGGGGATATATATTTGTTCTGAAACGAAAATCTCCTTAAATTTAATTTTACAAATAAATAAAATTAATGGGAAAATATTTTAATCGAGTCGATGATTTGTTGAAAACGGTAAGAGAAGTATATAGAAATATAAAATACAGCCTTTTAATACACGCCGAGTAATGAGCTGTTACGTAAGCTCAGTCAATGGTAGGCAAAAAGGACGATATTCTTACATTAATAATAAATGAATCCCTAAATATAACAGAATTTTAATTAACTTAAAATACTGCTCCAAATGATTCTTTTCTACAAAAATTTGTTCAGCAAATTCTTGCACCCTGAAAATTAATTCATTTTTTTCAACAGCCACGGTATAGTTCTGAGGGAAATCGATGTTATAAACGTAGTATATATTTAATACTACTACTACTATTTAGGATTAAATTAGACATCCGACAATATCATATATTTATTTCAGAATGAACCGAAATATTAGATAATACAAAAGATGAATTAATTAGGTGACAACCAAGAAAATTACTGGCAATCGTAAAACGAGGCGTAATTTGAAAACAGAATAACGTGCCAGAAGCAAAAATATAGCACAGGTACCTTTTTCTAATAAAATGATTCGGCGGGAGGTTAGTAAGTGAAAAAAATGTAAAAATTAGGTTTAATCGGTTAACTGGAATCATTCATACTTAATAAAAATTTTACTGTTTTATAGCTTCCTAATACGTAAAATTAATTTGATAAAAAACATAATAACGAACAAGAAATATCATTAGTAATTGTAATTTACACTAAAATTAAAAAAAAAAAAGAAGAACGTAAAAGTTTCTATATCTGAATGGTAGGGCACTGACCACTATTTCCAATTACTGCATTACAGAAATTTATTTTTAATACAAAAAATTTTAAAAAGTATTATTTTCTGATAAAATTGAGTTAACTCATTACTAAATGTAACATTGGAGAAACTAAATATGTCGATTCCCGTATCTCATTATTAAAAATATGTATTTTTTAAATAGCCTCGTCAACAAATTTTTTTAATTTCTTAAAAATTCAAAATGATTATATGTTACTTAGATAATAAAAAACCTTTTAGCGAACACAAGCTCTTTTCAGAAAATTATTTTAAAAATTAAAATCTTTTTAATGCTTCTTAAAAATGTTTCAATTTCATAACCGAATCGATCAAACATTAGTCATATGATTTTGATAAAATATTAATCCTTAGTACCGTTTTTACGTCCAGTATGTCAACAATATAAAGGATCTTTTTTTGTTAATAATAAATACTACTTATCAAATAACTCTGTATTAATTAATCGATTGCAGATAAATCTAAACTAAACAGATACGTTTCAACAGATTAATATTTACAATTAATTTTTAATCTGATAATAAACGATGAGGAATAGTAACCGGACTAAAATATAAACTGACCTACGAAAAATTACGAGCTTTCTAATCGGAAAACCCGGTTTGGTTCGTTTTAATTAATGCGGTTGTTTTTCTACATCGTAATTACAACGTTACAAGTGGACATAACGTGCAATCCCATAAACTACTTCATTGGACATCTATATTACTTCAGGTGAATGTCACAATCACAATCTTATTAATTTTCAGGTTTAACCTAAAAAAAAGGACTATTTCAAAACTATTCAAAATTTCAGAAGAAAAATGTTCAAATTTAATTAGTGGTGTGTGAGAGTGTATAAACAAGCTATGAAAGTTGGTGATGTGCATAGAAAAAACTAAACGCAAAATAAGAAAGGAATTTCACAACATTATAAGACAGCGTATAAAACGGAATCAAAATATTTCAAACACTGCTGAATATTTAGTTAATTAAAAATAACAAACTAACAAAGAAACTGATACATTTAAACCGATAAACGAACGGAACAAAGATAATAAAACACCTCTCGATAAACACCTATGATGACAAACTAACAAGACCGTTAATATATGGTAAACTTAGTTCAGTCAGTCTCTGGCTGTGGTTAGATGCAATTTAATTTTTTACGAGTTTTCAACGAATTATTTTAATGAACGTCCGATTATAAAATGATGATGTTATGAATAATAAACAACAAAAGAGCTATCTAGATGATTGTCATACTTCATTGTAATGTTAGTAATTTAAACAATTAATTAGTAATTTAATGAATAAATAAATGGTTCTACTACAAAATATAAATTACATCAATTTTCTTTCTGCGATATAAGTATGTACAAATTGCATACTTAAAGCACATTTTAAAAATAAATTAAAAATAATGCGTTTTCGATTCTAGGCGTCACGCGTCGTCATTAGTTTAAAATTAGAGTATCTAACAAAATATTTTACAACTGCTAACGTATAACTTGTACAAATTATTATCACTAACTGAAAATAATCATTGACTATTTTTATTATTAAATGAGTAATTAATTAGGTAAGTTTTAAATATTGTAAAAAAAGGTAAGTTTTTTTTTAATTTTTTGAAGTTTAAAAAAATAAACGTTATCGAGGAAGCAGGCGGAAGAAGTGGGTAAGCGTGCATTTTTATACAAATTTTTCACAATTCCTATAAGGTTGTTTTCAAATAAATTGCAATTCGTAACAATTACGCAGAAAAGAAGCACTCCTGTAACACTTAATTTCTCCAATAAGTGTTTCGTTAGATAAATCTCTTCAAAAGGTAAGCTTTCTTTTGTGACAGACACTTTTTGTTTTTTTTTCCCAAATTGAATATATGTGTGTACATTTTACACTGCTCGAATATCTTGAATTCGTCAGACTTTTACTTATTACTGTCAAATTTGTATGATGGAGTTGATTCTAATAATAATCAAAAGAAATCTATTCTTTGACCAAATACTTAATTGATTTTCCATTCACTTGAAAACCAGAATAAAATCCACAAAGCGGATGATAGGAATTACATAATCATAGTCCTGATAATATTTTCTGGTACTTATTTGCAATTAGTTATAAACAGGCTGGAAATTTTAATTAATTAATAAACAGTAGACAATTATTTTATATAGCAATCTGAACCACATCAGATTTTTTTTTTTTTTAACAATAACGATTTTAAAGTTTGCGATAAAGAAAAGTCACAACGCATCCAAAAATTAATTGTGAATCACTTCTGAAACAAAATATGTTTATGATGCAATATCCAAGATTGTTAGTTTACAATTAATACGGTACTAACTAATAGAATAAAATTAATTATTGGCTCATCGATAAGATGTGACTGTAAAGAGACATAAAGATAACAAAGAGAATAGTTGCACTTCTTCGTTACATAAATTAAAATTAATAAATTATAGTTTTCAATACTTTATATATATATATATATATATATATATATGCTGTATATCTATATCTATAATTACAGCCTCGAAGGATAGCATAGCTTTATCATAAGCTGAAATAAAATGAATTATACGGAAAGTTTAAATCTACGCGTTCTGAGAACACTTGGCGCATCATTTTTATCCAATCTAATAAAGCCTGATGATCCGAAGGCGTTGTTATTTTATTCCCTAACCCCTTTCTCGTTTATTAATTAATGCAATTTAATTTTTTTACTTAAATTTTTGTTAACAAATAATGAAAAAGATTCGCGCAAAAGAACAGAAAATCTTACCTATGATTATGTTTTTAACTACTCAGAGATCAACATCGCCATCGTTTACGCCATAAATAATTATGCCGTATTAATTATGATAAATAATTTTTTCCCATTCTTCCAGCCACATTTGGAGGGTTTGGACCAACGGTTTTCCAGTTATCGCAACTTTTTTAAGGCAGATTTAGCTATTTAAAGTTAAGAATAGTTATACATAAAATATACAAATAACCGCTAAAAAGAGGAAAGGAACATTGAATTCACGTTATAAGAGAGAGTTTTTGTACCTGCTACTGCGAACTGCAGTCGTAAGACAAGGAGTACCGACTAATAATTTTCTTGTGAAAGTTACTACCGCACGCATATCGCCCGCTCTGGCGCGAAATATTTAATCATATTTTTATTTTAAAATGTCACTTAATTCAAATTAAAATAATATTGAGTTTTAAATTACTATTTACATATTATATCTACAATCAGTCATAAGGATATGCACATTTTGTTCTTATCAAAACGAAGACAACTTTGTTTATATATATATATATATATATATATATAAAATTAGACATTCTTGGCTTAATGACTATTTCTTGAAGAATGCTACACA
>JAAAKQ030204538.1:0-11772 GCA_010016005.3 Zanna intricata | reverse complement strand
AAACGACTGGCACTGGATAGGGAATCTTGGAGAGTTGCATCAAACCAGTCAAATGACTGAAGACAAAAAAAAAAAAACCTCTCCAAGCTTAGCAAATATATAGAAATTTATAAGACTTAACTTGATTTAGCCATGAAGAACATATTTTTATTAAAAAACACAAGCATGACTCATAAAGGAATGTTAAAGAATATGAAGAAAAATAAAGTACTTCATCTTCAGATAAGTATTCATAGAAAGAAAGATCTAGTTATTAAACTCCAGGAACCTTTAGGGTACCCTCCCTTTTAAAATATTTAGACTGCATGAACATATACTACAGATACCCTCATTACATTTTTGCTGAAATAAAAATGTAATTTCTTATGAAGTATAACAAAACAGACAAATGGCAATAATATAACACAGAATATTTTATACTAACACAATTTTTACAGTAAAGTATGACACATTTAACAATAGCATTAAGAAATAGAAAAGATGAGATGTGATCATTTAATATTAGAAATATTAGAAAGAAATGCTTGGTATATCTATATATACAGTGATCAAAATAATGATAGGTTCACTCTCTGCATTGCCTGATTTCAGCATGATAATACAGCAATACATCGGGTGAAGACAATGAAAACTTGGTTTGAGAGGACTAAAGTTGAAGTTTTACCTTGGCCATCAAGAAGCCCCAGATTTAAATCCTATTCCAAACCTTTGGGGGATTTTAGCACGGAAGGTTTATGCTAGTGGCAAGCAATATTGAAATGTCTCTGAATTAAAAAATGTCATCAGAGAAGCATGTTCTCAAATAAAACTAGACACATTGCAAAAACTGATAGAGACCATGCCAAACAGAATATTTCAAGTAATTATGAACAAAGGAGGACGAAACTAAGTACTAAATTATTTATATTGTTTCACTGATTCTTTTTTTTATGTAAAAATATATTGTGAACCTATGTTTATTTCATATCTAAAAACATACTTTTATGTCCAGAAATTAGAGTGAACCTCTCATTATTTCAGTCACTATATATGTATTGTATATATATAATTTTGAATCTAGTAATATCTTGGCTAGATGAACCTATGTAAATAAAATAAAATATACTACTTAAAACATACTTTTATGTCCAGAAATTAGAGTGAACCTCTCATTATTTCAGTCACTGTATTGGCTACATGAACTTATGTAAATAAAATACTACTTAAAACATACTTTTATGTCCAGAAATTAGAGTGAACCTATCATTATTTCGGTCAATATATATATATATTTTGAATCTAGTAATATCTTGGCTAGATATATTCACACATTTATTTAACTTTTGTATCAGTATACGTATTTATATTTATATTTTTTTATTTGAAGGTACCAAAATCTTACAATTACATCTAACCTGATGATGATATTAAAACGATCAAGCCACCAGTATATGTAGCGAGAGTTTTTCTCTGGCGGGTCAATGTGACCAGAGGCAATAATTTTTCTTTAATTTTGTAAATTTTCCAATAATTAAGTTTTCCTAAAAAAAATATATAATTAAGTTTTCTTATTATTATATTACAAAAAATAATAATACTAATCATTATTACAATGCAAATTAAAATAATATACTTTATTTTTTATATAATACATTAATGTTTTTAACGTTTTACATGAATTACTTTTACACCAAATAATCACAAAAATTATGCAAAAATAATTCATTGAAAAATTAGTAATTTATAGTTTGCATAGTATAAAAACATTAGTAAAAGTTTTTACAAAACTATTTAGTTTGCATAGTATAAAAACATTAGTAAAAGTTTTTACAAAACTATTGATTCAGTAGAAAATATTTAAAAAAAAAATTTTAATTGGTATCTACTTAAATTAATTATAATTTTAAGATCCAATATACAACACAAATGATCACATTTCTTTTTTCACCACCAATGCGTAAAGTTAAATGGTAAACTAGTATGTAAAACACAGTTTCAAGTGTGCTTTACTTTATTTATGCACAAAGCTAAACGACCACAACACAACACCTACCTCTCTCACCTCGTGAATATCAATGCCGTGGTTCAGAGACCACATTGTTTGAAAGTAATCTTGCATTCTTTGTTTCAATTCTTTTGGTATTTGATGCAATGTTAAAAAATCCTTCAGATCTCGCCACTTTGTCTGATAAAGTGATCGTCTCGAATACATTCTCTGGATAATTGCAGTTACATTACCAAAAACAACAGCATGCATTAATGCTAAAAAAAAAAAAAATGCATTATTAAGTACACAATGCTCCACAGAAGCATTAATTGCAGTTACATTACCAAAAACAACAGCATGCAACAAAATTGTTGGTCAAAATTTTAAGGGAATAAACCTTCTCATCAAAATTTTAAGAAATGAAGAAACTTTTCATGAATCATTACAATTTAAAAAAAAAGAAACTTTTCATGATTCCCTGTAAATTTTTAAATCTGAAGTAAATATAGGATACACACATGTTATACTTTGACAAAAATACAAATTTTACAAAATTTTCTTTTTTGTAAAATACAAAATATGCTGTAGTTTACTTACACCCAGATTTTAAAGAGAAATTACAAAAATAAAAATTTTTACAAAATTTTAATAGAGAAATTACAATAGTAACTATGGAAACCCACTTAAAAAAATTTTAAAAATACAAATTTTACAATAATCAAAATTTTAAGAAATGAAGAAACTTTTAGAAATTTACAATAGTAACTATGGAAACCCACTTAAAAATAAAAAAATTCCTTGTAAATTTTTACAAAATTTTAATAAACCTTTGAGAAATTACAATAGTAACTATGGAAACCCACTTAAAAATACAAATTTTACAAAATACAAAATTTTAAGAAATGAAGAAACTTTTCATAGAGAAATTACAATAGTAACTATGGAAACCCACTTAAAAATAAAAAATTTTTACAAAATTTTAATAAACCTAAACTTACAGAAAATTTTTATGTGGATGATACATTTGGATGGCTAATTCATTCACCATATTTTTTGATACAGTTTGTTAATATTTCATTTTATGTTAATATTAAAAATAGTTCAGTTTTCAATTAGATAATACCAATTTAAATAGGTCTAGTGACATAATTAACAAAATTTACCTCCAATTAGCATTGTGCATATACTAAATATTTTCTCAGCACTAGTATTAGCAGAAACATTTCCAAATCCAACGCTAGTTAAACTTGAACATGTGAAATATAAAGCTGTTATATAGGCCTCTGAATGGGAAACATTATCAATATCAACTTTTAACCTTTCTGCTAATGTATGAAGCCAACCTGCAAACATACACAATAAATAAATAAAAAATTAAGAAAAATTAAGAGGAAAGATAATATAATGTAATAAATTATAAGCATTTGTCATGATGTAATTTTTTAGTTACTATTACTAACTTTAAAGACCAAAATTTGGTCAATATTGAAATAATAATAGTTAAATTAATTTACCTAAATCCCATTTTGTGTCATATCGTGATCTTTCCTTTTCAGCAATAACAAACCATACACAAGCCAGCCAGTGAGCAACAAGGGTAAATGATAACATCAGTAAAGTTAAAATCATTGCACTGTACTGTGAGTATCGATCCATCTTCTGTAACAGTCGCGCCAGTCTTAAAAGTCTTGTTAATTTTAAAAGATGTATATGACCATGCCCTGATTCCTTTAAAGAAAAAATAAATTTTTTTACATAGTTTACATTATTATAAAATTTAAATACCAACAGACAAAAAAAATGAATAAAATACAATACTTATCTTTCAGACTATTTCTTAACATTGTTTAAACAAGAAAAATAAAATAACACATACTGAAAAAAAATATTAATGAAAAATATTTATACATATTCAATTATAATTCTGTTACCTAGCAACGCTGAACACAATAAATAAAATAATATTGTTTAAGTCATTTCACACAGATATTAAAACAGTTATAATTTCCTATAGATTTTGCAATAAACTCTGAGTAAAACTGGTAATACTTCTGCCAGATCTTTGTAAAAATCAATAATGAGCTCACACATGTCTAAGAGTTACAAATAATGAAGATTATACAATTTATAATACTTTCAGAAATAGTTTTGCATGTTTATTTGTTAACATTGCTAAAATAACAATAAAAGAAAAAAGATAAATAGTTGGGAGTTACTGGGTCAAATTATTGTTTTTAATCGGTTTTAATTTATTTGACAAGTAGGTACTTAACTGAGGTGTTAGCATTGTTCATACAGCTCCTTATATTTCTGCCAGATGAAATCGCACATTATTTTATCATTTTTCTATTTAAACAATTATAGTTGACAACATATGAAAAAACTCAGAAATATCATTAATTAGTGCAGTTTGTTTTTTGCCTTGTCTACTACAGCTGATATATTTAAAAAAAATAAATTCAATAATTTTTATAATGATAAACAAATTCTTTCATATGATGAAGTGTAATTCCAATTTGCTACCAATCAATATTTTTATCTGCTTTAGTTTAATTACATATTTATTAAGAATCATTATAAAAAATATAACTATAAAAACTTTTTCACAAGAGAAATCTCTATAAAATACACATCTTGGAAAAAATAATTAAATGCTGAAAAAATTCATTTTATAAGTTTATAAAAGATGTTTAAATTCTAAGATAGTGTTTCCTTAGGGGAACAGGTGTAATTGCTTTGTGTCTTCTAAAACAAAAAACACAAGACCACTTTAGATAATTCTGAACAATTTGGTATAAATATTATGCATATAATTTTCATACTTCAGAAGGTTATAAATCATAGTCATCTATGAAAATTAGATAAAAATTGACAAGCATTTAAAGATTTGAAGGGCAGATGGTGGCATTTATTATTAGGTGTGATGTTGTCTTTTTTATATTAATTCAAATCATTACTCTGAACAAAGCAATTATGATACATAATATCTTACTTTTATATGATTATAAATATAGATAATTACAGTTTTAAAACTAATAAAATTTATAATTTTGTTAATTATTGGTTGATTATAACAAGGCTAAGCATAAAAATAAAGAGTTATAATGATAAGCACATACCTCTCCACTGTAAACGTCAGAAGCATAAAGTAGATCAAAGGGTATTGCAGCTAATAAATCAACAGTAAACCATCCTTTACCATAATTAATAGCAATAGAACTAGATTTTGATACTACTTCACCTTTACGGTTGACATAAGTGGTTCGAAAATTAAGAATGATATCTAAAAACACAAAAAATTATGCACAAAATTATCAGAAACTCATAATAAACTTTTAGTATCATAACATAGTTTACATTGAAGATAGAGACCATGTAAGCAATTGAATTAAACAAACTTCTAGGGAGTCATTTATTACAAATTTAACATATGCTAGGTATCATTATAATTTGATTGCACCAAGTCGCAACTGAATCATGTAGAATAAATGAATACTGCACCTGTCAAGCAAAAGTGTACCAATAATGGGTGGGTGGGAAATCCCCTACACTGTAATAAATCAAGCTTAATCAGGTTCTACTGATGCCAATTCTTATTGCTGATATCGCTCACTGCTGCTGGAAAAGGTAGGAAAAATAAGCAGTGGTAGGAATTGTCCTGTACGTTCATTCATGGTGGGATGACCTTAGTCATAACGAGTGTGGAATGATGGCAGATATGAGCGCAATCACTGTCAAACCGCATTTGTTAGCTTATGCAGGGGTCCACAAACATCCACATGCTGGTAAAACACTGGAGAACATTATGAATGACTTATTTGTGCTTTTGAGAAATAAAATCAGCACCATTGTTCTTGATGCGCCATACTGGGGGAAGCCATGCACTTGAGCTGAGACATGTGCTGCTGTGGAGGCATTGATTCAATGATCACTGATAAAATCAACCCACAAATGTTCTGCAGGGTTAAGCATTCTAAGTTCAACAATGTGAAACCACTGGCCTCTGTGGCATGAGTGGTAGCATCTCAGCCTCTCATCCGGAGCTCCCGGGTTCGAATCCTGCTCAGGCATGGCATTTTCACACGTGCTACAAATAATTCATCTCCATTCTCTGATGAAATATCTAATGGTCGTCCCAGAGGTTAAAAAAAAAAAAAAAAGTGAAACCATATCCATAAGGACTTGGAAGTTAAATTTTTTTGTCTAGCCACAGTTAATTAGTTGAGTCACAATGACCTTGATCCACATGTCTATGCATGTCAATTACGGCTTGAACTCTTTCCGAGAGCAAATAATTAAAATAACTTTATGTTCTCAGATGAGTATGTGATTTATCAAAGTTCTTGATAATTCTCACGTTTTTTGAGAAAATTGAACACCATCTGCATCATGTTAATTGTCTGGGAAAATAGCTGAACATCTCCTTGATTTTAATTTTGCCAATGGCGCTGTTAATTAACATAGATGTCTGAGAATGATTGGTGAATGGTTGCTTTCAGAATTAATGACAAAAGGGATTGCTAACTTCATTACATTTCAGCAAGACGGTGTTCCAGCGCATTTTGCTTTGAATGTCTGCAGGCCCTCAATGAAATTTTTTCGAGTCGCTGGATCGAACATGAGTTAAAAGAAATGGGTCCATTTCCTTAGCCAGCAAGAAGCATTGACCACACTACACCTCACAATGCACTCAGAGGTTTTGTAAAAGAAGAGATCTGAAATCACAAATATGTCAACAATGAGCAGTTGCAAGGTGCTGTTTGGTCAGCGTTTGAAGTGATCATCCCTGATGTGTTGTTGCGGATGAACAACTGGACATGAAGATGCACACAGCTGTGCTTTGATTATAGTATAACCCACACAGCATTTTAGATTCATAGAAGGTAAGCTACACCAATCTTAATAATTTTGTAACTAGCGTAAAGAGACTTTCCGTTCAGCTCTACAATCAGCATATGTAGATATCCATGAGGTGCTATAAAGATAATATATTAGTATTATATTTTTATTCAATTTCCATTTAAAATTCATCAAAATTTTCAAATAAGAAAGAAAATGTTTACATAATATACTCTGGTAAAATATTGCAAAAATATGTATTAAATAAACAATCATGTAACATAAACCTATTTGTAAAAGATTCAATAAGCTGTATGCAGCTTTATCAAGACAATTTTCTTTAAGACTAATAAAATTTATTTACTAATGATATTTTTCTTAAGATTCTTGGAAATCTTAATAAATATTTTTTTACAGATGTAATAGAAGCCTTTAGCAAAAGTTTGTCATTTACATTATATCAAATGTCTTTTTGTCACCAATTAAAATTTTCAATTTTATGACTTTTTATAAACAAATAGATATTCCCATGATGTATAGAGTTTTTAAAGTAAATTTTAAATTTAATACAATATTATTTGATGTATTTTACAAAATTCTGTCTGGTTTTACCTCAATGTGTAAAGTATAGAAATTGTTACATTCTAAATTGATTAATTACAAGTACGTACCACACCTATAGGAAAATGTTAACAATAAATAATGGTTTACAAATGTTGAATTTATTTTTTAAGACTGTTGATATTATTACAAATAATTAATCACACAAAAAATAAATGATCTTAGTTGTTTTACATATGGGATCTGGAATCAATATTATCACTTGGGATTTTATGGACACTACTACACTTATCAGAGCAAGTAGTATTATGAATATTAAGTCATAATTTCTGGTTACAATACAATTAATATTTTCTCTTAGCTTTAACAAATGAAGTACACAATCAATGATTTTTAACGTTTCACCAATTAACCTAAGATTTTTGGGAAATCTTTCATGAAGTTTGATTCTACAGCATTATAAACATAAAACCAAACCAGTATCAAAAATCGCTTTTCCAGGAGCAACACACTCATCAGAGTGTTTAACCAAAGTGTATTAACCACATGAAAATGGAATTTTTATGAAAAATGAAACAAAATGAATGAAATGATTTACATTGTTAAGAATATATCTTAAGGATGTGTTCTTAAGAAATTTTGTTCTCTTAGAACTAAACCTCTTACTGTATTTCTAGTGAATGAAGAAATATACTAATGTTTCAATTTATCAGTCAAATTTGTTTTCAAATACAGAGTGAATGGGAAGTTATCGGCCCCTAAAGTTAAGAACTAAAAATTTGTAATGAGTTATAAATGAAAAATGCGATATAATGATGAATTATTTTATTTACTCACCTGATACATAGTATTAATTTTAATGATCCAGTGGATCTGTGTGCCCTCATGTTGTATGCACAATTCTATATGTCTCCACGACCTCTGTGATATGCGATGGAGCATTTTTGGTATTATGTTATGGAAAGCGTCCCTCACAGCGTCACGCAATTCTTCATTTGTGGTGTAGCGACATGCAGATATGTGTTCCTTGTTAATTCGCTATAATAAATTGTCTAGTTTGGTGAGATATCACCAAACAGGAGTCTGTGGTGGCCATGATAAAGGGGCTAGTGACGGTGAACTATGACGGTCAATCCAATATCCGAGAAATTTTTCATTCAGAAACGCATGGACTGAGATCCTTCTCTTGAAGTTATGGTATTAACCATGCCTCCTACATATCTAAATAAGTTTGTGAATTCACTGGCATGTAAAAAAATAAGGACCAAACACATGACAAGCTGTCATTCCAGTCTATATCATGACTTGCAGTGGATTCCTTTCCAATGTAATAAGGATTTTCTTTTGCCCTAAATAAAACATTTCTGGTACGCAAACTGCGATAGATTATATATTTGTCATAAAGCACCACATGGTGCACTGCCACGGGGAATATTTGTAAAAAAGCCCTGCAGATTGATGTACGACATTCCATGTCTGCATCTCACAGTTCATTTAGCATCAGAGGTAATGTCCGAACTTTCAAGTCTTCTTTTAATATGGTCTTGCATTGTTGTTCGTTGTATACGAAGTTTAGCTGACCGTTAACGAGTTGATTTATTTGGTGATTGTTCAATGGAAACTGCAACAGCAGCACATGTTTCGAATCGAGTTTACTTTCGTCCACTTCGTGGCTTATCGTTAACATTGTCGCACGCCCCAACCACCATCGCTTTAATTCAAAGGCACATTTTTCCCAAACCAACATTGTTGCTTTTTGTGGGGGCGGCTGATTAAACCGTTGCCGAAACATATCACCAATTAATTAGCTGATTTGTATCAATATTATTTGATACAAATTCTATTTTGTTAATTATATTTACGAATCATGAAACCTTGTTGATGGTGAGGGGGCTTGCATGCTCAATAATACAGAGTAGCTGGACCGAAGGTGCAACCATATAGGAGAGGTATCTATTGAGAGTCAGACTAAGGAATGATTCCTGAAAGAGGGCAGCAGCTCTTTCAGTAGTTGCTAAGGGTGTAGGTCAGGAGGACTTAAACGGCCATAGCAACATCACTCAATATTTTGAGTACTGCGAAGCTGAGAACAATGGAAAACTACAGCTGTATTTTTCCAAGAAAATGTTGCTCTCTGCATTTTCAAAAAGTAAGAAGGTACAGCCTTCCTTGGTAAAAAATTCCGAAGGTAAACTAGTCCCCTGTTTGGATCTCTGGGTGGGGACTACTAAGGAAGGGGTCACCAGAAAATTAAAAAATAACATTCTACAAGTCTGAGCGTGGAATATTAGAAGTCTAAAAAACGTTGGTAGGTTAGAAAATTTAAAGAGGGAAATGGATAGGTTAAACTTAGATTGTAATAGGAATTAGCGAGGTTCGATGGGAAGAGGAAAACAACTTTTGGTAAGATGATTTTAGAATAACTAACTCGGTAGGAAATAAAGGATAGGCAGGAGTAGGTTTCATAAAGAACAAGAGGATAAGGATGAGTGTAGAGTTTTTCAAACAGCTTAGCGATAGAGTGATTGTAATAAAGATAAAATCAAAACCTACGTTGACAACGATTGTTAGATATGACTACAACTTTCCATGATGATGATGAAGTGGAATGAGGATGAAATTGATGAAGCAATTAAACATGTAAAAGGGAATGAAAATTTAATAATAGTTGGAGATTGGAATGCAAGCATTGGAAAAGGAAAGGAAGGAAATATTGTGGGTGAATACGAGCTGGGCAAAAGGAATAAAAAAGGGAACCAACTTATTGAGTTTTTCACGAAGTATAATTCACTAATTGCCAACACCCAATTTAAAAATCATAATTGAAGAATAATATACACATGGAAAAAGCCTGGTGATACTACAAGGTATCAGATAGATTATTTCATGGTTAAACAAAGATTTAGAAATCAACTTCTTGACTCCAAAGCATATCCTGGAGCAGACACTCATAGTAACCATAATTTAGTGATAATGAAATGTAGATTGGGATGTAAAAATCTGAAGAAACGATGACGGATGAATCGGTGGAATTTGAAGAAAAATTTGAATCGGTGGAATTTATGTAGAAGAGGAGGTAAAGAAGATTTTTGAGAAGGACATCAGAAGAGGTCTGAGTAAAAATGATAGGATAGAAAATGTAGAAGAAGAATGGGATGTTAAAATGGAAATTCTTAAATCAGCAGAAGTGAACTTAGGCAGAACAAAGAGAACTGGTAGATAACCTTGGATATCAGAGAATATATTTCAGCTGATGGATGAACGTAGAAAGTATAAGAATGCTAGTGATGAAGAAGGTAAACGGAACTATCAACAGTTAAGAAATAACATAAACAGGAAGTGCAAATTAGCGAAAGAAGAATGGATTGAAGAAAAGTGTTCATAAGTAGAAAGAGAAATGATCATTGGTAAAATAGACAGAGCATACAGAAAGTAAAAGAGATTTTTGTGGTTGATAAATTGAAAGCCAATAATGTGTTAAATAAGGATGGTATACCAATTTATAATATGAAAGAGAAGGTCAATAGGTGGGTGGAATATATTGAAGAATTATACAGAGGAAATGAATTAAAAACTGGTGTTTTCGAGGAAGAAGAGGAAGTTGAAGAGGATGAAAAGGGAGATACAATACTAAGATCTGAATTTAATAAAGTGTTAAAAGATCTAAATTGCAGAAAGGCTCCTGGGATAGATGGGATACCAGCAGAATTACTGCGCAGTGCAGGAGAAGAAGCGATATATAGATTATATAAACTAGTGTGTAATATTTATGAAAAAAGGGAAGTTCCGTCAGATTTCAAAAAGAGTGCTATTGTCATGTTACAAAAAAAAAAGCATAAGCAGATAAATGTGAAAAATACTGAACAGTTAACTTAACTACTAATGCATCAAAAGTTTTAGCCAGAATTCTATTCAGAAAAATTGAAAGGAGAATGGAAGAAGTGTTAGAAGAAGACCAATCTTGTGTCAGAAAAATTGTAGGGACAAGGGAAGCAATTTTAGCGCTAAGATTAATAGTACAAAGAATATTAAAGAAAAAAACCAATATACATGCATTTATAGTCTTAGAAAAGGCATTTGATAACATAGACTGGAATAAAGTGTTCACAATTTTTAAAAATTTAAGGTTTAAGTATAGAGAATGAAAAAAAATTGCTAACATTTACAGGAACCCAACTGATCAATAATAAATGAAAAACATAAGAAAAAAGCCATAATAAAAAAGGGAGTCCTTCAGGGATGTTCCCTAATCCCGTTAATTTTTAATCTTCACGTAGAACTAGCAGTTAATTGTGTACCAAGTTTTTTATCAAAATTATTATAACTCCCCTCTCTCTTTATCTGTTTAGCCTCCGGAACTACTGTAAGGTATTACTTTAGAGGATGAATGAGGATGATGTGTATGA
>JAAAKQ030204527.1:0-11772 GCA_010016005.3 Zanna intricata | reverse complement strand
TGATTTTAAGAGCACCCTCACCAAGGCCACTTTCCAACAAGTCGGGAAGCAACCCCAGCTATGGCACCCCGAGAACAGCCTGCCAAGCGGCTCTCTTATTACCGGCAGCTGATGGAAAAATATATCCGGGTTAAGTTGGTCAATACCCAGTGCCTTTCGTAACGCTATTCGAGAAACCACTCAGTCTATGTCTACGGGATCCACAGCCCGTACGCCAGGGAATGGCACTACACCCGCCCCGACGCCGACATCCGCTTCACCCTCCGGAGCATCTGGAAACAGAGTGTCCAGGAACGCCTGGTAAGTCGCCACAGGTGTTAAAGTGTGGTCTCGACCACCTAACCCGCACCGAACACTGAACAGAACGTGCAATGGCTTCGGGCGGTAACAAGATTTTGCGAGCTGCCAGGGATTGCTGTGCAGCCCCCTCATGGAGTCTTGCCATAACATGAGTTTGGCTTCCTTGACCGCATGAACATACTCATTATGGGGTACGGTATAAAAAATATATGTATAGTAGAATTAATGTTTGATGCCAGTGTTAAAAATGGAATAAAATTAGCGTAAATACGTCCGAGACACGCCGCACAGTTTGACGTTCCGTACGAATCGTACGTAGAACAAGGCGGCTTTATGTCACACGGACTATACGAATATAATGGTGGTTTATTACAACCTACTATGCATATAGGTATTATGCCTAATAATTTGTATATTAATGAAATGAACGATAGTCACGTTCAATCTTCTGTTTGTATTTTTAAAACTGATACAGAAATAGAAATCGAATACAGCTTCGATTTATTATACAATATTAATACTTACGGTTCGGCTTAGGGTCAGACACTCGGGGATAAATCGTTTATTAAAACATCTTGTGATATTATTAATGCTTTTGGTTATAGATCAAAATTTGACGGAGATAATTTAATTACGGAAGATTTAAAATTTCTTCTTTACTATCTGAAGGGCATATTACACAGCCTACGTCATTGATGTCCGACTTTACTGATAAACAAAATGCTAAATACATATTAAACTTTATTTTAAACAATAGCTTTCATTTATCGGCTAAAGTCAAAAGTCATATAAAGGACTTGTATGATAATGTAGATAAAGAAAATATAAAGACTTTATTAAAATCGACACACAGTATTAGTGATATTGCTGACAATTTAAAGTCTTATCTATCTATGGTTCATAGTTTTAATATTCTGTAAACAGCTTTTATTTGATCTCAGTTTGTGAAAATAAAATATGAAATATGAATTGTAAATAAAAGATTTATTGTTAACATATGTGTTTATTATTTCAAATTAATTACATTAATTTTTCTGGATGTCTTATAAATATTTGAATACATTTCTCTATATATTTGAAATTAATTTTTGTTCCATTTTTCAATTTATTAATCTTGCTTCCCGAGCACATTAGAATACCCATTATAATTCGGTTTGGTTTGCGTTTACAACGCGCTAAAAATTAACGTGAAGGCCAGTTATATTTTCTAATTCTTATATTAAATGCTCGCTCATTGGGAAACACCTCTCTATTGCTCAATACTATCAACGGTGTTTTCTCAAGTATTCTTGGAGGATGGTTCTTAACCTGTACCTCTAACTGGTCACCGGCCATAATTTGTTTGATA
Organism: Zanna intricata; assembly: GCA_010016005.3. NCBI lineage: Eukaryota > Metazoa > Arthropoda > Insecta > Hemiptera > Fulgoridae > Zanna > Zanna intricata. The sequence continues at coordinate 10,124 of JAAAKQ030204527.1, read as the reverse complement.
TATTCCTTATAATACGGATCTAATCTGTCCTCGTTCCATACATTTATTCTGCGGGCCAGTCCGCCCATAAATGGAAATCTTTTTTTTCTACTGGGACTTATTATATAACCGGGATTGAGAAAAAATGAAGCGAGCGCATCAAAGAAATAATTTTTACCCGAATTTGGAGGACCGTGGATATAAAGTGTATTACACTTATTATATGGACGGTCGCATATTTTATAAAGGGTGTTGAGGAAATGTTTAATTTGCATTATGTTGGAATTGAATTGAAACATTAACAGTCCGACAAGGGCATAGACGCTGTCGACAGCATCGTAATAAATATTTTCGAATTCTATTTTCGAATGCGCATTAAAAAGCGAACTGTTGACATTATATAAATACATAAAATCTAATATGGAAAATGAATTATAAATATGTTTAACTTTTCTTAATGCAAGTTTTACTATTTTATTGGAATCGTCGAGCTCTTCTGTCAATGTGGAATCGACCCAATAGGAGCTCATCAGCAAACGTTCCGGCGGGGACATAGAATAATTTACAGTAAAATTAACCAGCTCGTCCAGGGTTACTTTTTGGCGTTTTCTATTTCGATCATGTCGATTCCCAACACTACTGTGTTGAGGAAGTACGACATCATCTTGGACTCCTCCTTGATGACTATCTTCCCTCGCGCGGTAGCAGTCTGCCATCACTTCCGCGGGTATCGACTCTATCCGGTCCATGGGATACAAGTCAAATTTTAGGAGGTGAGATCCACTGATCATCTCCGATGACCAGGAGTACGATTGTCCGGCCCTTTGCAGATAGATACTGGACGATATTGATCCAGTTTTCTGCCGCGAGCTGGCTGCACCAAACAGTGTGTCGATGTCTAACAGTTTGTTAGTAATATTTACGGATGCTACATCGACAGGAGAATCTTTGGTAACCGCATGTGTGGAGGACGTGGAGGTGGTCCCAGTCTGGATCATCGGCGATATGCTTGCTGACGAGCACGAAGATGTCGTCGCATGGCCTGTACTTTCGGATACGGACGAGCTGGCTTCGAATTCCCGAAAGAATTCTATCGCATTCAGCATCGTCTTGTACTGGTACAATTTCCGAGAGGAGAAATGGCCTGGATGATTCGTTGGTAAGTCGCTCAATAATGCTGTACCAAGGGGTACTGGTCTGGCGACTGACAGGACGTTATTATCTGGTAGATTGCGTTCCCGACCTCGAACGACATCTTCTTCATTCGAGCTACATATACGTTTTTGATCTTGGGCAGTTGGTTGTACGATATCTGGGGAAGCAACATTATCACACTGACCAGGCTGAGTAGATCGCTGTTGTCGCCTTCGGTGACGGTCGTCTTCCTCTTCTTCTTAGCCGGCTGGTGATCTGCCGTAGATCTCTTTGAAGATCTTTTGGAGGTCTTCTTCGGTGTGGGTTTCGTTTCGCTGGATGTAGTTTGCGATCACACGTTGTACCGCTTCGGTTGGTGATTTCAAAGATTGTAGTTTGGCTAACTCCGCTGCTTGGTTTTCCTCCGGATCCGAATTCGGAGATGTTGTGTTCGATTTGGTAACATTCGGTACCACTGTAGGCTGTGAATCAGTTAGTAGTGGAGTTTCGTCTTCTTCGCTTAGAATTTCTTGTCGTTCCGTCAAATCGGTTAAGCACTCGCCGATTTCTCGTTCGTCGCTTATATCAAACTTAACTGTCTTTTTACTTTTTTTGCCGCTAACGGTTGAACGTTGAGTAAAAATATCTTCCACCCTTCGAATTTTAAGAAAAGTATTCGTTGTAAGTATTAACTTGTTAGAATTATAATCTGTCGTTATACGTAACTGTTTCATTGATATAGCCTCACAGCTGTGATGTTGGTTTATTTATACCAGTTGAATGTGGGAGAGGTAACAGATAAGAGAGAAAAAATAAATTTTTAACATATACAGAGTGGTACATTTATTCGGTTTGTTCATCCAAGGAGTGATCGGGAATTCCTGTACATTCCAAAAAGTTTATTTTTATCAGCTATGACCGTCTTAAAACCTTCCACTGAGTGTTCAGTGAATAACCTTTCCGTCTATTTCTCCCGCACAAACCCCACAGCTCGAATGCTAGCGAACTGGTCATTTGTTCGGATCTTTCCGGCTTCAGAAAGATCCAGCCTCGCGCCCAACGACCGAGCCGCAAAGGCTAGACTGTGTCGGAGGTTTCGGAGCACTTCTTCTTAACTTCATTGTTGTATCATTGCATCAAATCTGTAACATTTACTTTTTTATATTGACCTCGTGTACATTGACCCACATTCCTTTCAGGTGAACAAAAAAATTTAACATTAGTATATGTCTTTTGATTAATTCGATTCTTAAACAGAACTATGTGACTAGAAATACTTTTGACTAAAACTTTTCACTGGTGCTTCCTTTTCTAATTTGTGCCAGAACTTTGGCCAACAAACATGAAATTTTGTCTTTAAATACGTTTCCATTGCGAATATACATTTTTTAACAGTTAACCGAATTTTAATAAATAACAAAACACGATTACGCAATCTGTTCAAAATTCCATGCTTAACAAAACGGGCAATACTCAAATGTGCAAGTAATAAATACTCATCCCTACACACAAGCTCCAACATTCAGCATCTTCCAGATTATTTTGCCCATTTCACAACAATACTCGTATATGCATTTTAACAAAAATATACATTTTGTATAAACTATTGAATTATGAGGTCTGTTTTAAGTAGAACACTCGGTAGTACACGATATGTATTTCATTTATTGTGAGATAATTATTTTTAATCCGTTTATTTCCTGTAGAGATTTCTTAAATAAAATCCTTGCTTAAAAATATCTGTCAATCTTTGTTATAGTTACAACACATGTATTGTAAACATGATACAGAATCATTAGTATAGTTTGCTTTTTTAGAAGTTAATCATTTATATCCAATTCTTGTGGAGAAAAACAGGAAAGTAATCACTTGTAAGACTGGAAATCACTTACATTTTGTTGGGCCACAGTCATGTTTATTGAATAATCTTTGTTTCAGTGAAATCACTTTACTTATTAATACTGGCTATTTTTGTAAATGTCTCTGTTATTTTTCTTGGAACATCTAGTACAGTCATTTACGTTAGGGTGGTTATAGCACCTAAAATGTACGGTAAAAGATATAATGAAGCAAAATCTTCATTTTTTACAATCTTTATTATTTTTCCCGGTTGCTGTAATACACTGTGTATCAGTTAATTAAAATTCCCCCGGTATTTTTTAATTTCTTATCATTTAACAGTTTCTAGAAAATATTAAAATCTTAGTTTAAAAATTCAATGTATAATCTTGGATATGTGCAACTGACCTTATATTGGCTTTATATACCAGGAACTGAAGTAAAATATTACTAGTAATAAATTTCATATTACAACTTTTACATTAGGGATAATGATTCTAATGGTCTAATGTTTCTAATGTTTGAAAAAAAAAAATTGGATAGGGTGATATGATGAAGAACTGTATTATCTCAACAGGGGTTGAAATGTATGTCAGTTTTGCTCTTTGGTCTTTTTTTTTTACTTAATAAAAAAAGGAATAATAATATTATTGAAAATATGATAGGAAATAATAAATTGAAACATTTATGAAAAAAGAAACTTTTACAGAAGGACTTTCATTCCTAACATTTATTTTTAATTTTTGTACGTTCTAATCTATCAACTTTAAAACTTTCTATACACATTATTCACGCACGCGTAAATGATGCGTTAAAAGGTTTAATTTTTAAAAGCTTTTTTTAAACTTCGAATTTAAAAATTTAATGCTATAAACCGATTTTAATTGAATAATGGTCTTTAAATTAATAATGGCAGCCTTATTTAGGAATTCTTAATATTTTTAAATGAGTAACGTTAATTTTTGGTATTTAACAAAGAATAGTCCCTAATTTTATACAGTATGAAATTAAATAAAATGTAATCTAACTGATAATGGAAGTAAATTACTATTAATAATTAAATAATATTAAAATGTAATAAATTAATGTAAAAAATTAAATTTATAAAATTACATGTAATAAACATTTTAAATTTCTCAAATAATTTTGAAAATTGTTTCCAAGGTTTATCCTGCTTTACTTCTATTATTTAATAAAGACAAAATAATATTGATAATTATTATTATTATTATTATTTTTATTACTGCTGGTGGTGCAAAATTCTCGTCTACTGAAATCCGTCTTTAAAAAAAAAAAGTCTGTGATTAGTTTGTACTACTGTAGTTATGCTAGTATTTTTACTGCTTTAATTTATCACCAGATTGCATTGCAGATCATTAAAATAACTGTTCACAGACCAACTAAAGTTAAATTGTTCTTTTCTTTTGTTGATATTCGTATTTATAGAACGGAGTAATATTATTTATTGTAAAAAGTTAAAATAAAAAAAAAAAAAAGGAAGAATTTTCTTTCTCAAAACCCTTACTTATATTCAAATGATTTTAATGCAATAATTAAGGAATGGAATAATCATAACCGCATAACATATCCTACAACTTTAGGAAACAATATGAAGGATACGACGATTCTGTAACAGATTATTAAAAAACCGATGGGTGTAAAACTGCAACAAGTAAGGAAAAATAAATAAAAAATTTAAATGACTTTTGTTTAAAGTAAATCAATAAAAAGTTTGCTGCCGAACAATAAATTTTAATATTCAAAGAATTTTAAAAATTTCATAGAATATAACTCTGACCATAGGCTATACCGTTTTGAATTAAAAAGTAAATGAAATCGTGGTTTTTTTTATTCTAATAAAAAAAAAAAAAAAAAAATGTATAAATGTTTTAAATCGATGAGAAAACAACCTTTAAATTATCCGGCCAGGTAACCAATCTTAATTGTTCTTAAGAATATACAGGAAATCAAAAAGTCGTCTTAAATCTTGTTAAATCAGCCTGGTATAAGATTTGAGGTAGAATAAATTCAATAGACTGGTGTTGGACTATGATTTTTTACAGGTAAAAAAGAAAGAAGTATCTATAAATCCTGGTTACGTTATTACACGGCTAAAATCAATTTCAATACTTTAGGAAATTTAACTTCCGGCATAAGGCGTTCCATAACACTTAGCTATTCCAGTGTGTGACAAAATTCATGAAGTATTTATCTAAAAATATTTGGACTACAAGTTCCATTGAATTGTAACCATCATCACCAGGCATTTTTTATGAGTTCCTAAGCATGATAATTGTACAAGTAGTAAAAAAAACCTTGAGTGCAATATTGGATGTGCGGGAGACGATCAATGTTTAGAAATAATTTTTTAACTATATAAGAATAAACAACCAATCCCAGAAAAGTATAAGAACAATAAATATATATTGTTGTTAGCGTTTTTTTTAATATAAAAATACATTTTTTTACTTCTGCAGGTGCAGCAATATGTCTCAAACACTTAATAACAACAATATATTTATTTTTTAAATTCAAACTAATACGTAACGTAAATAATGAAAATTGTTACGGTAAACAATTATTATTATTGTTATTATAAGTTTATTTATTGCTTTTAACTAATTATTAAATAAAATCAAATGAAATACAATAAATTAATCAAAAAATACAACTCATTCACAAGAAATAAATCTAATCCCCATAAATGTAAATTTATAAAATAAGAAGCAAAATAATAACGTTTAACTCATAAGAAAATCTGTATCGCCCTGAAAAAAAATTTGTGAAAATAGCAATACAATTATAGGCGGTTAATGTTCTGTCACATTAAATAGAAATTTTGTCTAGAGAGAACATTTCAGTAACTAATAAGATTTTAATTTTCCTTAAACCATTTTTGATTACCATTTTTTTTTTTTACCCCAGACCAGACCACCAGCTAAGCAAAACTCAGTCCGGAAGAGTGTCCCTAGCCACTAACGGGCCTAGATCTTTTTTATGTTTATTCTAACATCACAAGAGAGGTGAACCGGATTGGTTTACCGTTCCCGGGCTCCACCTCCTCCACCGGGTCTCGATCTTTTCACTTCAAATTAGCCACTCAAGTCGGGAGCACCATACTGATATGAGCACCCCCTACCGGTTTGATCCCATAAGGTCATCTATTTTTTTTTTTAAGACTATTCATAGTTTGTGATCGTTACTTCTTCACTTTTTACATGACTCATTTTCTTTAAACTTTTACACGACTGCCTACGAAGGAGTGTAATGTAATTAGGGTGTAAGTATGTATGTTGGTTCCACCGTAATAGCTCAATGGCTGAACCGATTTAGATAAATGATCCCACGCTGGACTCCTTACGTTAACGGGAGTTTCATACCTATATATTTATTTACATTTATATGTTTAAATAAATTTAAAAATTAGAAAAAAAAATTATACAAATAGTATATACAACACTGTCCACCGTTATCGTGTCTATCGTTAATTAAAATCATTAAACATGTTTATGTGTTTGAATATATTTCTTTTAATATTTTTGCAACTGGAAAATTTATTATCATGAATATTTATCATGTAAATGGAACAGTTGTGTTATGAAACTTATGAAAAACAGTCAGTCAATGGTGTACAATAATTAATTACAGCCGAGAAATCTTATTCCACATTTCTAGGATTCCATTTTTTTTAATTTACATTTTTACATACTTTATGAACGTTGGGTGTCACGGTATAATCTACAGTTTTTAAGTGATATATTAACGAAAAAAATTCGATTAAATTAAGTGGATAATAACTGAAATTAAGAAAAAGCATTCCATATCAGACGGACTGGAGAAAATGAGGTATGAAGTAGTTTTCCGTTCCCTTTTCTATTAAGGTAAATTACATTTCACATCATTATGCCAAACCGTTCGAAATGCAGATGGTTTTTTATCCTACAAACCACATTATCTACATTTAGTTTAACACAAGACTGGCAATATATCTAATAATAACAATACTCAAAAAATTGCAATTCTGAAATGTGTTACTTTTAACTACAGGCGTTTGGAAACTTGCTGTACATTGGAATTATGGAAGTGTAATAACAAAATTTTTTAAATTATTTTTTTCTATTTTTCTTTCATTATCTTATAAAAATGGGTGTTACAATAACTGGAATAGTTATTAAAAGGTGTTGAAAAAGTTCATCTTCACTATCAAAACAACATTGCAAATGGTTTCAATTTGTTTTCAAATAGTTTCACTAGCTGAAGTACAGGAGGGTCTCGCACAGGGGAGGTGGCCGGATGTGTGGAATGCACATTTGATCCTCACCAGGGATAGGGGCTAGGGCTGGGAAGAGAAGGTCTCCGGAGGAGGGGCTCTTCCGCATCTCAGGAGTCGAGGGGTATTGATGAAAACGGGGAGACTTCAATGGGGGGTCCAGTTTCCGGACGTGAGCTTGGAGGGTAGTAAGTAATCTGCTGCCACGACACTCCATGGCGAAAATGCCTAACGGCGGGTACAGTTGCCTTGGGGTGTTAAAAAAAAAGCTGATGTACAGGAATGTCTCGTACAAATGTAGTTATAGTAGTTTTTAGTTCGTCAACAATGAGTGTTCTCCTGCTATATACTGCTTGTTTCGCTGACTCCTCCCCATAGAAATTAATTTGTGGGGGGCGTAAGATCGAGTGAACGTTCAGGTCATAAAACCTCAAAATGATTCGTACAATAAATACAATTCGTAAAATGTCAAAGTGAAAAAAATTGATGCTTTATGCCAATATGAAGTCAAAATTTAATTATTTAAAACTTATTAAAACGTTTTTATTAAAGTCATTATAGACTTACTTACTACTTTTATTATGTAAATAGTTTTAAATATGTGATTGTTTTAATACATTTTATGTTAATATTCGTAGAATGAAAATGCTTCCATTACCTAATTTATTACATAATGCTACAAATATTATAAACTAATTTTAATTTAGAGATTTAAAAAAAAAAATGATACATTTTTTTGATAAAAGTTTATCTACATGTCATAATTATTGCAATAAATTACAATAGCCAACCTCCGTGGCGCGAGTGGTAGCGTCTCGGCCTTTTATCCCGAAGTCCCAAATTCGAATCCCAGTCAGAAATGGAATTTTTCAAAAACGCTACAATTCATTCATCTCATCCTCTGAAGATATACCTTAACGGTTGTTCCGGAGGTTGAACAAAAAAAATAACAAATAAATTACAATAAAAATGTAAAATGAACTGCGTTTTTTTATGAAAGTGTAAGCATCAACATCTATGATCATTAACCCAGTGGAAATTGGTTGCTAGCGTATGATAAGATGCCGCTATGCCTGACCGGGATGCAAATACGGGACCAACGTACGAAATGCTTCGACATTTATGGATTAGCAGGCGTCGTCTCGAAGATGCCTACTAATCCATAGAAATTTGCGACTTTTAATTTTACTTTTAAAGATAATTAATTTTTTAAGATTTTTTAGAACAGAAGATTTTATTGTTTATTAGTTTAAGTATTTTTCCTAATATGAAACACATTAAACACATATAGGTGAAAAAAATTATCTGAAATAATTAATATAAAATTAACTATTATATAAAATATTATTTTCTGATATTTAATTTTTTAGAATAGAAGATATTATTGTTTATTATTTTAAGTATTTCTCGTAATATGAAAAAAATATTTTTGCATAAAAGACCTAAGATACTGAATAAGTATAAAAGAAAGGCATAGTTTAGAAGATCAAGTAAAAAAAAGGAAAAAGTGAAATAGAGGAAGATATAAAAAAAATAGTGTAAGAGAATGCACGCGTGAATACATGAGGTTAGCAAAGAAGTGATGCGGTAAATAAAAAAAAGATAGAAAATGTTAGTGAAAGAAGAATAGAAAAAGAGGCTATAGGAAACGCATTAACTCTTCTTTTCCATCCACCATCCTCAACATTTCACGTAGGCTAATGCGAAGTGGTCGACCATTCGTTACGTATAACCCTTTCCCATCCGGCCGTAAACCCCTTCAGTTATTCTCTTATACTCTAGCACTCATAATCCTGACACACTCTTTCCATCATCATGTACAACCTATATACTTTATCGTCTTTCTTTTTCAACTGAATTTGAGGAATACATACATTATATTTAAGTCTAAGCTGTTTTCCTTTAATGTTAGAAATACTTATACAGCAAATAAGGCAGTGACCTGCCTAATATATCAAACAATTTGACTGTTACTTTATTTAAATTATAAAAGAGAAATTGTAAAAAAATATATTATTATGTAAATCTTTTAAATTCTATTATATTTATCAAATATTACCGAGAGGTTTTGAATATAATAGATTGTATGATCATAAAGAAATAAATCAGTTTATCATGAACTGAATGAAGTGATTTTAATGAATATAAAATAATCATAAGTAGAATAAAAAAACGAGCTTTAAAAACGCTAAAAAAATTACCTTTCTTTTTAAGGAGCTTGAAACTTGAAAAATATTTGAAATTTGTTCTATGTTTGTGTATCTTGTAAAAAACTATGTAATTTTCTAATTGTATTGGTGTACAGGTGTCTCACCAAAACAACGGAAATAATTTCAGGTTACGTTCAAGAAGTAAAGGTATGTAAAATAAAGTAAGTAAAATATGGACGTAAATCCAAAAGCATCGTTTTCGAGTTATAACTTCGCGAAAAATTTCACCCTAATTTCAATATTAAGGAAAAAATCAGTCGTGGACACTACATGACATCCTTGTACGAAAATCCAAAAATAATACGATTCTAAATTATAATTTTCAAATACTATTATGTAATCAGATGTTTCACCAAATCTATTACATACACACATATGTAATAATGCCTGTTAAATTACATATAAACATTTTTAAAATTCCATAAAGTCCAGCAATACGTATCATCCATTGACAAGAATACGAGCTCATCGAACGTTTGGAAAAAAGTGAAGGCTATCAGTGGGCATGCAAATTTTACTCCCATAAGCTGCCTTCAACATGGAAATGAAATCGTAGATAATCCAAACGAAATTGCAGAGCTGCTTGCCAATCAGTTCGAGAATGCCAGCAAAAGGGCAAACTATGATGAATTTTTTAAAGCTCACAAACACGAGCTCGAGGGTCTACTTAATTTCGATTGTGAAAACAATCT
>JAAAKQ030204516.1:0-11773 GCA_010016005.3 Zanna intricata | reverse complement strand
CCAGTAGCTCTGCAGGGTTCAGCCCTGGTTGCCCAACTGATGATCCTGAGTCCTGTAGCCCACTTTCCGCACGATGCCCAGGAACTCCAACATCTTGCGTGGCCCTTGTTGACCCGGGCGACGACCGATCCGGTATAAGATTCTTTTTCCTTCGAACCATTGATCCGGATGGGCACTCTTTGTCTGGCTTCTCTCCGTTGGCCTACCTGGTATGGTTAAACCTGTCCAGTATAGCCCAAAGGGTCCTCAAAGCTGAGTTCTTAACAACTACTCGAAAGGAAAACCCTTAAATCATAAATGGGAAAAGTATTCCCTTAAGAAATTTTCTTAAGTTTTATCTGAAAATCACTTATTTAAAAAGTTTATTAAATCCTTATTGAAATGCATTTCCAATGGGTAAATCATAAAAAACAACTTTCGGCCAAAGGCGAAACGGAGCTTTTATTATAAATTTCTGAATTTTTCTAATTCCTTAAAATTGTTATTGTTTACCTAATTTTGAAATTATTCACATAAATTTAAGATTATTTAAAATACCTAATAAATACAATAGTATAATCATTTTTTAATCAGCCTAGTCATATCTTCTATTACATACAACTGTTTAGAATATTGAACCGTACAGACAAGACGCAATATTTTTACATATAGATCCATAAAATAAACATAAATAGTAAAAAATCAGAATAATGAATTTAAAAACAAAAAATTGGGAAATAATCATTTCCAAAAACTACCGAAAAACTGCACATTTCAAGCGCTATTGGCAAATATGTAAATATGATCGTTCCAATCGGACAGCTTTTCCCACGACCCATCATCAAACTCTGTAAATTAAACATAAACTGAGATGAATAAACACGATCTAGCGTAGAAGGGTTCATCAGTTTACAGAGAGTACCACAGAACATAAATTATGTATACATTTGATTCCGGATGATAGTCAAGATATCGGTACTTATTGTCAATTTCATTCTCATAATTTATACCGAATAAATAATGAGTTCTCGATCATCAATAGACTAAATACTGATGAAAGTAATGATACCGGACTAATATCATAAGATTATTTTAATAGTCAGATAACAGTAAAATTATGTGATTATCTTTTAATTATCAAAATCCTATCAGTTTACTGGTCCTGACTGCTTACAGATTAAAAATTGAAGGTTTTAACAATTTCACCTTCTTTAAACCACCACGAAAAAAATACTATTATGTCTTAATAACCAATTATTGCAAGGAATAAGATATATTACTAAATAAATTGACAGCAGAAAAAACAAAAAGGTTCGCTGATAAGAATCACTTACTAAATTAAAACAACGGACGATAATTTTGTAAAATTTATGGGGTATAAATAAAATTAATGATTGTTTTTAACTTTATAACATTTTATTTTAAATTAATAATGATAAATATTTACTTAACCAGTAAAATATTTTAGAAATTTCGCATAAATTCAATATTTCCTCAGTTTATTACAAAACCGAACTTAAATAGCAATTAAAAAGTATTAGAGTTTGAACTAATTAAACAAAAACTTTTATTATTAAAAATTTATCCTTTTATTCCTACAATAAAGGTTGAAAAATACTATTTTTTTTCTTGTTATGAATAATTCTGGAAAAAGTTTCAATTCAGTGAGCAGAAAAATGGATTAAAAATAAACTATATATCTAACTTTAATTGCGGTGATTACTATTGAAAACTGTATCCTCTAACAACGTCATTTAGAAATTAAAATATATTAAAATATAATTTTCAAGTTGATCGGTTGAACTAATAATTAGAGCATTTTATAAAACTATATTTTAGAGTGGGGGTGCTTTTAATAAAATTTTTATTTTTTACTCATTTCATCATTATTTCCATTGGTATCTTTTTTTATATATATAAAAAAAAACAGGTATTAATTAAACATTTATAAAAGTCTCATAGATCGAATATTTCAACCGATTTAATAATATTTGTTTTAGATTTATTCAAATCAGGAATTATAAAAATCTTCAAGTAGTATCTATTTATCCGCAGCATAAAAGAGTGTTTTACTCTTTTATATTGTCTACTATATCAGCTAATAAAGTATAAAATTAAAAAAAAAAAAAAAAAATAGCAGTTTGTATTGATAGACATGTTTTACAAAACTGTCTTGTTCTAGCAGTATTATTTTGGCGAGCTGAAAACTTTTATTAATCCATTTTTCATTTAAATCGACTCAGTTCTAAATGAAAATATCCTATAAGTTCTAAATGAAAATATCCTATACGTATCGTTAATAATAATATTAATATCGGTAATTTGTATCAAAAATCTCTATCATTATTTAGGTTTTGAGGGATAAGGGAGCTCGGCTGTACCCGAATACGAGATACGCTTCAGATATTATCCTTTTTTCCACGTAATGGACAGTAAAAGCAAACTACGATTCCCTGAGTCTATCTATACGTAAGCACCTCTTTACAAGATATCCACCGACTTTTCAGATCCAAACAATCTCAGCATAAGGTCATAACTACACCAACAGAACAATAAAGGATCGAAGATAAGAAAACAAAGCGAGTGAATGGACTAATTAATAGGAATCGGTCAGGAATATAAAATAAGTTGCAGTAATTCCAAAAGACATTATTAAGACAAAAAGATTCACATTAAACCATATAAAAAGACAGAAATTCCAACCATTAAATAAATAAGAAAGAATAATTTTTTTTTCATCATTTAGTTTAGTAGTTTGATGCTATTTGTCGTTCCATTCTGTTCTGTAAGAACCTTTTTAACCTTAACACATTTATTACAGTATACTCTCTCAATTATCTGTTTCATACGTTTAGTGTTCCTCTGCGGTTTTTACATTCTACCCATCCTCCTACATGTCTGCCCTTCAGGATTTGACATCAGAAACCACATACAACCTCTACACAAATTAGCAGACATTTACAAAGAGAAAGTTTTGAAAAAATGAGTTTTTTGGCAAAAACTACGATTTTTGTGCGTTTTCCTCATAATTATCACATAATATTAATTTATTTTCACACATATTAGAAAAAGCTAGGATTAAAAAAATTATACATATTTCTGCATTCTAGACAGCCATAGCTCACGTCTGGTAACAGCCACTTCAGGTCCTTCCTTTGCAATTCTTTTTTATTTTTATTAAAAGGCAGGTTTCCCGCTTTTTTTCTTAAGAATGGGTTTTTCTGTGAACAGTATTTTTTTTTTTTTATGTAAAATAAATACGTAAAAATAATTTTCCGAACTCCGTGGCGAAGTGCTAGCGTGTCGGCCTTTCATCCGGAGGTCCCGGGTTCGAATTCTAATCAGGCATGGAATTTTTCATACGCTACTAAATTTCCATTTCATAATCCAATGCATAAGCTTCAACGTTTATCTTGTGAATTAATCATAAAAAAAATATTGTATTTTAGAATAAACTATAAAACTGATTTTAAAAAAACGATAATAAAAATTATATTTTTTTATTACTTTAAATTCCGCCAGATTTTAATTGTTCTTTGGTATCTTTAATTCAACACCAACTTCTAAGAACTGAACTTTAAAGAAAAATTGAAAAGTATTATTTTTCAATTTTGATGCAATTCTTTAGTTGATTTTATAATAATATATATATTTTTTTTTTTAATCTTATCTTTTATTAATAGTTATATTTTATATTTTATTCTGAAAACTAAGCAGAGTACATGATGAAACGTTTCTTTTATTATAATAATTCGCTTTATATGACATTTTGTTTTAACCAATACTTTTGCTATGTTTTTATAGAGTATTTTATGAGTTTCTCTTTTATATATAACAGTAATAATTCAAACATATACTGACAGTCTACATCTGTCAATAAAATGAAACTTTTACGCCAACTGAAAACGAATCTAAAGCCTGATATTGTATCACAAAATATTGACAATTCATCAATAAATTCTGCAGAATTCTAATCAAGAGTCAACTAAATAGTTATATGTGATATCGGGTGCATCATATCTTTGTAGATAATTTAAGTTTGAAATTTAATGATAAATAATAATGGGCGATTTAGTTTACTTCCTCCTACCAAACTACTTCTGTTGACCTAAGTATTTCATATTTTTATTTAAAACTATCTTTTAAAATCTGAAGAAAAAACAAAGAAAGTATCATTTTCTTTGATAAGTCTAATCTAACTCAACTTTACGGTGAAAAATAAAAAAAATAATTATTTACAGTATAAAAAGTAACCTTTTCTTCCTTTTATAGTCTAGTTTGAGTAATATTGGATCAACGGAATTCCATATATCATAAATTGTTCAAAAATAGATAAGGATAATAAAATAGAATTTCATAAAGAATGGTGTAACTACTATATTATTTAAGTAAGGTGAATAATAGAAGTGTACAATAACAAAAATTAATCATAAATATGAAGAGAAAGACATGGTATTTACAAAAAAAAGAGATCTTTAAACACAACTGTTAAATTAAATTACAAAAAAGCAAGACACCGTAGCAATTGCATAATAACACCATTTTCCAACAACTATGGAATCCCATCTCTTGTCAAGACAAAGTACCAGCTACTCATTAACCATTAAGAGTTACTGTACTCGTACATCTCCTGCTCTAGTGAAAAATGTTTAATTACATTTTTATTGAATAAAAATGAAGTAAATATCATGCCCATCCGCTCGTTTGATAATCCTTTAAATTTTTAAAATATCTGTTAATGATGATAAGCAGTGAAGATCAATCTTGTAGTTTTTAATACAAACCAACTTTGAATTGCAAATTGAAAAAAAAAATTTGAGTAACGGGCCAATTCTGGCAAAGTTTATTTTTATTTATTTATAACCATTCCCTCTCCCGATTCTTTTTTACGCTTTAAGAATTATAAGTTAGACTTTATGTTAAAATGTGTATCACTTTTATAAAAAATTTCAACACTTAATATAATGTTTCCTAAGAGTACGGAAGAGAGAAAAATTGGTTATCACTTCTCTAAATCAATATTTCCTTAATTAAAAAACGCTTTAAAAAATTTGTAAAAAAAAACTCTATCCTAAGATATTAAATTATAAATAAATATATACAAGCTATTATACACTAACGAAAACTGGAGCAGATATTAACTGAAATCTCACGTTTAAAAAATACTAACATTAGGAGCAAATATAATATGTGTTTGAAGTTGAAGTGAATGAAGAAGAAAAGTCAGGTGTTAGAAAGAGCACGTGTTTAAGGGATACTATTTTACCTTTCAGACTTATCATAAAAGGGAAATAAGACCACTTACATTAAATTTATAGAGCTAAAAAAGAATTGGGAAGTGAATAAGATTTTTAACACTAAGATAATGAATTAAGGAAAACTATAATTCCAAACGGTGAGTGATGTGGATGAAGTATGTTCCTATCGCTTACAATTTGTAAACAGAAGCGATATAAGAATTTAACGAAAAATTTGGAAGAGAATTAACTAACCGAGTGGAAAAAATATTCTAAATTCGCGTTTGACGTCGTTCTTTTGGCAGAGAAAAAAATGGGGGAAATAATTAATCGAGGCGAGTTTATCAAAAGAAAAGGTAAACTATTTGATGATTTATAAAGGAAATTAATGATAATAAAATGTTAAACAAAAGAGAAAAATGAGAAATCAAACATTAACAGAGAAGATCATAATATACTAAACGTAATAAGACTTTGTTGTTTAGGTAGTAAAATTACAAATCATAAAGTATCATATATACAGTAAATATCGTTTATAGTAACCTCCAAGGAACCGACGATTTTAACTGTCGGTTATAGAGACTATCACTATAACCGATAGTCTCTATAACCTATGTTTTTGAAACTTACTGGTACTATTTTAATATACCACTTACACGGGTATTGTAATACATCCCAACCTCCGTAGAGGAAGACACCCACCTTGTGACGTTCCGGTCGCCACACCACCTTTCACGTTCTTAACCCTGATGGACTTTATCAGGAGTCGTCTTATTGACCCTCGAACTGATTAAATATCACAGTCATCAGCCCCGCCTCATTTGGAATGCCACCGATGCAAATGCCTCTGTAGACATTTACATCAGTGAATTTTGACACTCGGCCTTTGCCTTCTCTGTAGGCTTCTTTCAGACATCTTCTCATTCTGTTCTGTTCGTTGCCCTCTGAAGTAGCTAACCGAGTTCGCAGAAGCACGAACCCTGCGCCTAGTTCTCTAATTTTAACAAGCTCTTGTGACTGTAAATATCTCATTATTGTTATAGGAATTTATTAATAACGTATCAAAATGAATATGTTGTTCGGAACAACGGTAATTTAAACCTAGTTCCCTTGTAAGTCGAAGTCGACTAGTTTACTCAACATAATGTACAATTTAATTAAATCAAACCCATCAAATTCATTACCACGTAACATTTACTTTTATCACATCTGCCCTCGTTAAGGCAGACCTACACCTCACGGCTGCATGGACTACCATGCCCTCGGGAGTGCAGTCCCCGCCCCGCCGACAGCGGTTGCTAACTTAGACTGCCCTCGTCTGGGTGACGCTACACCTCACGGCTGCATGGGACCTATGCCCTCGGCAATGCAGTCACTATCCAGCCGACAGCGAAACTTTCTTTCTTAAATCTTAAATTAGATTAATCCAACCGTGGCTCGATGCCAACACGCCTAACTCCGGCCAATCAAACTGCCCCGACGGTCCCTATCCATCCGGGATGGTTAGTGAAAACGAGACAAAGAGTGGAAACTATCAAACGAGCTGATAATTAAGGATATATAATTTATAAAACCTTTCAAATACCTAATCACTAAAAAAAAAAAAAACAAAAAAAAAAAAAAATAATACTGTTCATAAGCAACCTACTGCTACAAAATTTGATGTAATTTCAAGCATTCAAATGAGACATAAATAATTATATAAAAAAAATTAAATTATCATTAATATATTTTAAGACAGTAAACAAAGGTCATCATGCGAATCGTTTTGTAAGTCAATAAAAGTAATAATAAAATAATCACTATTGCAATAAAATAAATTAATTGTTTTATCAGTATCAGCTGTAAAATACAATTCCTTTAATATATCACGACAGATAGCAGGAAAGTCTATGCAGACTAAAATACAGAAATTTCTACTACTATTCTGTTAAAAAGTGAAAGAAGATATGGCTTTCAGTTAAATACTGACGTGAAGACGGAACATCAAATTAGTCTGTAAACCAGCTGCTTAGAAACAATTAATTTTTTTATTCCCTGAAGTCAGGGGAAAAGAGTTTATTCTCATTAAAATGTTACTCGATAAACTTAAGGTTCCGTCATTTTATAATCTTTCAAGAAAATTTCTAATTCCTCATCCATTAGAAAAAAAACTGACCACGAGGTTATAATACTTTCCTAGCATTAGTTATTTAATTTTTCAAAGTGGAATAATAATATTACTTGAAAATAAACAAAAAAATGTTAAAAATTTGTTGAAATCTTTATTTTTAAATATTAATCGGCTTCTCATTCCCAGTACTGATCCCAATATATATTTTTGGGTAACTTGCATCACTACTATTGCCGGCCTCCGTGACCGAGTGGCAGCGTCTCGGTCTTTCATCCGGTGGTCCCGGGTTCGAATTCCGATCAGGCATGGCATTTTTCACACACGGTACAATTCATTTATCTCATCCCTCTGAAGATATACTTAATTGTGGTTCCGGAGGTAAAACAAAAAAATCACTACTACTATCGCTTAGGAAGGCACAAAAAAAATTCTTTTAAAAAATATGCAATAAATAAATAAAAAAATAGCTTTTTTCAATTTTTGAGGAAGGGGGAATTTTAGGGAAAAAGTTTTTTATAATGGTAAATAAACATGTACTGAGCTTAATATAAAGTGGGGTTATGTTTCCAAAAGTTTGAGAAAATTGACCCCCAAATAATGTTTACCCTTCTTGAGATATTGACTCCAAAAATTTACCAGCAAATTTCTCTATAAATATATATATATATATATATATAGATGTGTGTGTGTGTGTGTGTGTGTGAGTTTGTACAAAATTTCATCAAAATTGGTTAATTCAGTCAAAAGTTATTAAGTATCAAATACGCACACATACGTAAGTACAAAAATACTACTCCCCACTTTTTTGTTTTTTGGGTTTGGGGTTCCTGGGTCAAGACACGTTAAGAAATGAAAATAAACCCACACCCCATTTATTGGCTGATTACTATACTTTTTTTCTTATCCATAGCTCTAGAGCTATGATGCCAGAAAAGTAAAAATATACAAACAATAAACAAAGATCATAAAGCGAATCAGCTTTGTTATAAATCAGTAAAAATAATAACGAAATAATACATTATTACAATAAAATAACTGTTTTATCAAAATCAGCTGTAGAGTTCTATTACTTCGAACATAACGCAACAGATGGCAGAAGCGGTTTAATGTAGAATAAAATCTTTAATATAATATCACCAAGGTAACATGATTGGAAACTTCAGTACAACATCTAATAAAAACTTCTAATAAATAAAAATGTTAAAATTCTTCGAAGTCGGTTTATTAATTTTCAGTAAGATTTTAAGCGGATAAAAAATCCGTTTCGTTTGATTCGAATTGAGTACTTTCTAGCTTTTTGAAATCCGTTGATAAACTAAACCAACATAACAAGCAAACTAATGCAAAAACAAAGTACAGTTTTTATTTATTTATTACAAAAAATTAATAGTTACGTCTCTAAATCTACTAGATGAAAAAAAATTCAGGGAAATAATCTTCTTAATAAAAGGAAAGCTAACGTTATGCCTGCAGTAGTAAAGTTGTTGTTAGTTACTGTAATAAAATAACAAATAATTAACAACTTTATTAAAAACTGAAAGTTAATCAAGTTAATAAAAACATTTTCTATAGCAGTTATAAATTATTTATGAAAATAACTACAATAATAAAAATGTATAATTTTTACAAGAATAAAATAATAAGACATTAAAGATTTATTAATTAAAAGTCCTTTCTTTCATATGCTACACACAAATAGTTGTTAGCGACCTTGCGTGAGACACAATTTACTTTAAAACAGCTTTGCCAATACTTAATAGTACGGAAAAAAAGAAGTGAATTATTTTCCTAGTTTCTTCAAGAACTGTGTAAATATTTATTAACAAAATAACCTATTTATGTTTTTAGGGTTCATCTCATAATATAATTCTATCGATGATATTTCGTTCCCTAAACATTAGACCCCCAGCTTCTTGCAGTTGTTCAACAACGTTAATTAATTTAATAGATTCATTCTTTAATTAAAATTTAAAAATAAAAGTTCAATTTTAATTAAACTTTAATAGTTTCATTCGAATCACCTTGTGATTCTCCTGAATGTAATTTTTTTTTTATTTAATCCCTGCCCCCTGGGTCGGACCTACATTCAAGTATTGCGCAACCCAGGGGGTGTCCTTTTGCCTCTAACAAGCCTCCATGCCTACCAGCTGTAAATCCGGCATGGCAGCTCGGCCCGCCGGGTCTGGATCTTAAAATGCCAGCCTCTAACATCCGAAGTGAGGTGAACCGGATTCGGCTATACCGTTCCCTGGCCCATCCCTTCCGCCGGGTTTCGGTCTTGATAACCCTGTTGCCCACTCAAATGGGGAGTACTCATACAAGTACAGGAACCTCCCACCGGTTCGAGTCTTTTACCCCAATTTTTTTTTTCTAATCCGTGTGTGCAGCACGATATTCCTCCTCCTTCGTTTTTGGGATATTCGTCACCAGGCCATCGATGTTGTTTCACTCCTGAGTACCACTCAACATGTACGATATAATATTTTTAGGGAAATCCATCCCAGAAGAGCTCTCTCTTTGGAATTATCCCATCTAATTAAAAAAATGTGTGCGCAGAAGTATCTATCGACCTGCAGTATAGGCAGTTAGGATTTTCGCGTTTCCTGAATCAGTATAGGTATGCTCCCAGATTACCGTGTAGGAAGAGGAGCTGGGAGATATAATAATTCACATCCCCATGCCCTCTCCCCAACCAAGTTTCCAGTCTGGGAATCAATGTTCTTGTCCAAGTGTCTGTTTGGTACCTCTCCCAAGACTTCCTGCCATTCTTCTTTAACTAAGTTCGCCTGAATATAATTACCAATTCTTTTCCCTTCCGATTAAAATACTTAATGAAATCGAAGGTGTAAAAGCAGAGCTTTTCCCCTTAGCCCTAGTAAATTTATTAAAATCTGAAGGGCATCATAATTTTAAAACAATTTAATATGGAGAAAATTATTATTTAAATATTTATATAAATATACAAGTAAAGAATCGAAATTTTTTCTATATACCGACTCTTTGTCTTCTTGTAGAGTTTTAAAAGTTATTTATGTATACATAACCATTGTCAAAAAGTTCCAAACAACCTTTGTCACTGGAAGGTTATTTGCCCTTAGATATGTCCCTTGCACTACAAACCACCTTTATCTAACTAAATTTTTGAGTACTTGACTGACCCCATTTCTTTTCAGATCGTTTGTAAATTTTAATTTCTTCCAGGCTCTATTCTTTGTACATTCAAAATCTCAAAAGTACCTATGTACCGTTGTCCATGTTTCAATCCGTAAGACTCTTAAAATGCTTCCTAAATTTTAACTCCATCTTACAACATAACAGTTTTTGTTTCTATTCAAAGCTCCATAGATATTGCTTTCAAACTGTTACTTCATTTTTACTTTTTTAATCTTTTACTATCTACCCTGTTTTATTTGTTTAATTTTTCCTTCCTTTGTGTAGACATTCACTAGTTTATCGTCTTCTGTCCTCATTGTTTTTGTTTTTTTAAGACCCATATTCATTCCTTCTTTTGTCATATTGTCATTGTCATATTCTGAAATGATCATTCGAATATCATGTGTTTCATCTCCTGAAAACAATATATTATCCGCAAGGCTCATGCAATTCCTTTCTCCTACGCTGCTCCCTTCATTTTCTTCTATACCATTTTTTATAACTTAAAAAAGAAAAACAAACTAAATAAGGTCAATAGGCAGGATTATCCAATCACTCTTCCTGGTTTGAACCGTTTACTTTGATCCCCCCCCCGCCGGCTTCAAAATTGAATTCTGATTCATCCCAACCTCCATAGGGGAAGACACCCACCTTGTGACGTTCCGGTCGCCACACCACCTCTCTCGTTCCTAGTCCTGATGACAAAAATCCTGATTCAGTACAATTCTATAACAATCTTTAACCTTTCCGATCAACTCTTCGGTTTACTTGTCCAAATGAAAATGTTTATATAAAAAAAACACGCCGTAGTAAATTTCTCTAAAAAATTCTATTATATTTTCTCACCATACTGAAGGTAAAATAGACGTTGTGGTAAAATGGATTTGAGTTCAATCAAATCAGGCACTTTTTTAAAAATTACTTTTCCCATTAGGTTAACTTTACGTACCGGAAAAAAGTTTCAATTATTACAGGATAATTTATTGACTTGTAAATACTTCATATTTAATAAAATTGTGAGCATAAGTTGTTAACTTCATCGCACGAGACTTGCATCAACAAAGTTTATCTTTATTAAACGTTGTTAAATGGCTGTAAAAATTCCCCTGGTTTTTTTTGCCTTAAGGGTCGTAAGAAAATATAAAATTGATAACAAAAAATTGTGGGGAGGTGGATGAGCGGAGCAAGGTCTATAGTAAAATAGTTTTTTTTTTTTTTTTTTTTTTTTTTACCTCCGGAACCACCATTAGATTATATCTTCAGAGGATGAGATGAACGAATTGTAGCGTGT
>JAAAKQ030204494.1:0-11773 GCA_010016005.3 Zanna intricata | reverse complement strand
CCCTAGCATCCCACTAGGGTGAGCAGCCCCTCCCTTGGGTTGCGTTTATACTTAATTGTAGGTCCGACCCAGGGGGGAGTAAAATTCTCATAGATCACAAAAGTTAAAACATTGGCATTTATAACTATCAATAAGTATAGGTGTGGAATTTTCAACAATTAATTTCTTTTTTGTTCAAACAATCTTGTCAGTTGCTGTACATGTTTCTAATAATTAGTTGCCACACTGATATTAAAAAATATGTTTTAAATAATCAAGTTACTTGAAGTTCATAAAATTTATACATGAATGAAAATTTATATATAGTTATGGACTTTTATATAGAGAACAAAGTCACATTAACTAGATTATAAAATCCTGATAAGATTCATATATATTAGGAAACCAAGTACTTTACATTTATAGGGGTTCAAAAATGATTCCAAATAAAAATATTAGTTGTCATGAAGAAATTTGTTACTCAATAATTATCTATCTATTTTATAAACTCTGCTTCCAGAAATGGCCGATATCTATATCTTCAGCAGATGATATATTTGATAACCTGGGAAGATTCAGTTACATACCTAAAACTCTATTACACAGATTTTAATTCTCTTTGTATAATCAACTGCCAAACTAGTATACAA
Organism: Zanna intricata; assembly: GCA_010016005.3. NCBI lineage: Eukaryota > Metazoa > Arthropoda > Insecta > Hemiptera > Fulgoridae > Zanna > Zanna intricata. Next base: position 11,144 of record JAAAKQ030204494.1, on the reverse strand, counting down.
AACTACCAAAATATAACTATTCATTATATCTTTTTTGTAGTTTTTGCCATAATGAAAGTTCTCCTTTTTCTAATCATGAAATATAAATATTAAATAAGATGGAATTCATAAAATACTTAAGACTACTAACTCTAAAGCAATATTCAAGTTTAATACTTAATGAAATAAAACAATATAGTTCAAAAGCAATTTTTTTTTCACATTTTATAATCATTAAGTATGTTTAGAATTACCCAATATCATTTTAACAGAGAAAAATTTGCCCAGTGTTAACATGTAAGATCAAAATATATTGAATTTATTGTAAGTAGATTATAAAAATATTTATGATTAAACAGGAGCATTTATACACAATTAAAATCTACAGAAATTTTCAATTAAAAAATGCTCAAAAACAATTTACATAAAAAAATTTAAATGAGTGGTCATTCAGTTAAACAATTATCAGCAGATTAAAAGAAATTATAATAATTAATTCCTCAGTCTGTTTAAGTTGTGTTAACTTTCCTCCCATAAAAACATTAATTGGTTATCACCCTCCTTTACATTATGTTTAATGGTCCTTTGATTTGTTTTAAGATTCAGTCTCTATTTTTGTAGGGAAAAATTTTATTCAATCCTACATAAGGAATTGGACTGGATCGTTATAATGGACAAGCTGAGTTAGAACTTAAATATGTTTTCTCTTATAAGCAACTTCATGCTTTCAACTTGAATTGTTTAAAACAATACTAAATTTATTTTTAATCAGCAGTTATTGTCTTATTTTATAAACCCAGCTGTGTTTATAAAGTAAACACATTTTTTTTTTAATTTATTTTTTATTCAGTTATAACTATTTTTATTCTTTAGTATCATTTTATCTTTATTTAAAGAAATATTAATTAGGATTTTATAAATTAATACATAAGTAACTACTGGTGATAATTATTTAATAATCAAAATGATTTTCTAGTTCAAGAATTAAAGTTTATGAAGTTTTTGATTATTTTCTTGCTTCTGAACTTATTTAAGTAACAAAATATTATAAATAGATTATAAAATATTATACTAAGCAGATAATATTATAAAATGTGAACTATTATATCTGAGTATAAAAGAAAAAAATTGACTATTGCATTCTTTCAGTTTTGAGTATATTTTTTTTCTTTGTAAAGTGTGGGGTATTTTTAAAAAAGACCTAGTAGGAAACAACAGAGTTGTACTTTCTGAACATTTGATAAAGAGAATTTTATGAGTTTTTTTTCATGGTTAAAGGCACTCTTATGAGATAGTTTTCACACCTAATACTTGTGAGAGGATTGATTCACCACAAAAAACAAGTTGTGAGTGGAAATATGGTATGAAAATTTATAACATGAAAATAGAACACGACTGTTCAAACCTGGCAAAGCTAAGAACTACTCCATTTTTACAGAAGTTTGAGTAAAACTATTCCAAAGTATTACAAATATTCTATGCCATGTAAACTATGGTGAATATGGAATGAAATGGACTCCCATTGTTCTTCATAAAGCTAATAATAGTAATATAAATTAGAATGTCATGTGTACAAAACTGGAGTGCCATTCTGTCTAAAAGTAGTACCTTCATTCTGTTCACCTCAAGTAATATTTAATATGAGGTCTTTTCAGAAAATAACTGAACTTTATTTTTGTAATCTTTATTATTCATTTTACTGATTATTGCTCCCTTCAAAGTCATCTCCTCTATTCACACATTTTTCCCAGCGGTGTTTTCACTTCATGAAGCAGTCCTGGATGGCTTCATTTGAAATGGCCTTTAAGGCTGTGATGAATTTGCTTTAATGTCATCAAGAATCTCAAAACAGTGTCCTTTCATCATCGATTTTAAATTCGAAAATAAGAAAAGCAAGTTGCCAGGTCTGGCGAGTAGGGAGGCTGAGGTATGACAGTCATCTGATTTTTGGACAAAACTGACGAATTGACAAAGGCGAGAGTGCGGCCGAAGGAGTGTCGTGGTGAAGGAAACGCGAATTTTTTCGCCACAATTCTGGTCTCTTTTTGCGAATTTTTTTCACGTAACCGTAAAACGCCTTGGAAGTATGATCAGTAAAACAGTTTCACTTTGAGGCAAGAATTTAAAATGCACAAGTCCAATAAAACCGAAAAAACCATAGAACAGCACTTTGATATTGGATGCAGACTGACGTATTTTGTTGGAGCGTGGAGATCCTTTGCTAATCCATTGTGATGATTGAATTTTTGTTTCAGTGTTGTACCGTAAACCCAGCTTTCGTCTCCCATTATGACCCTTTGCATGAATGTTTTCATCGGCTTGTTCAGGAAGTAGCTGACAAACGACTACTCAGAAATGTTATTTCTGCTGTTCAGTCATCAAAGGAGGAACAAACTTTTCTGAAACTCGATGCAGGTTTAAGTTTTCATTCAAAATGTCATGGCATGATCCAATTGAGATACTAACCTCTTCTGCAAGAACTCTGAAGTTAATTTGCACGCACCAGATTGTTGTTTTTCTGAACGTGGGTGCCATCAGTTAAAGGCGAAGATCTTCCTTGGGGGTCATTTTCAAATAACTGTCAACCACTTTTAAATTGTAAAAACCTTTCGAACATTGTGTGCGACCAACAGTATCATCTTCATAGGCTTGTTTCAAAAGAGTAAACGTTTCAGTGAAAGTTTTTGCCAGTTTCACTTGAAACTTTACATTGTACAGTTGGTCCCGAAAATCGCTATTAAGCCGTTGCAGCCTAATAAAAATAACACGAAAATTAAACAAGATATGAACAATCGAAGAACGAGGGGTTACAGAGGAGGTTATGCGGAATACAATGCTGCCAGCCGCACGTCAATTCTGTTGGCGCTAATTAAAAATATTCGGTTGAACAGTCCTCGTAAATATCAATATTTTCAGAGAAAATAACTCAACTCTTTGTCTCTTGTATTTTAGAAGCTATACTTCTACCAAAACCATATAAAATGATATATTAATCCGTTTCTGTAATGAAATTAATTATATATGCTAAAGCTGCTCATTTAGCCAATACTTTTTTATTTCATAAATTAGCTTTTCTCAACCTTTCAGTATCTGCGACCCAATTTTCAATCATAATTTTCATCCCGCCCTTCTCATAAAATAACAATGTATACAATAATAATCTATTTTTCCGCTAAAGCTACACTATGACATTAATTACAAACCTTACAAATTACCAAAAAGAAATAAATTTATTGATAATTTGCAATACCGATCTGCTGCACTGACAAAACCAGATTCTTCTTTTTTTATGTTTTTGCCTTTTATTTTTATTTATGTCTTTCTATTGCTCTCTGTTGTACGTCTACCATACCGGACATCTCACGAATTCGTGGGAAGTTCCAGTTTGCCTCAAACATTCTGGAATGTCTGTACACACGTTATACCTCCTTCAATTCTAGCCAAAATGAATCCTGGACTGAATTTTGTGCTAACGACAGTTGTAACCGTAGTAAATTATACAAAAATGAGTTCCCTAAAATCAAGAATATTTTCTGCACTTTGTAAAAACATGTGTACAATACATTCAGGATTACTATTTTATTATGAGGCAAGATTGTTATCATGTGGGAAATTTTTGCTACATGTTTATGAATTATGAGATGAAATTGCCATTTTTCTAGAAGAGAAAAACTGACCAGATGCCAAGAAATTTTGAGGTGGGTTATTTGTTAATGGTATTAAGCTACTTCGTTGACATATAAGAAATTATAAATACCTTGAATATTCAATCCCAAGGAGCAAATACCACATATGTTGGATTCGAGTGATAAAATTAATGAAGAAAACTGAAAGTGTGTAGCAGAAATTTAAAACAAAAAAATGTAATTTATTCTTTCTTTTAATTCTAAATTTGCCTTTTGATGATAAAGGTAAAAAATTGTTTTTATTTTTGCTTTATTTGATTGATCAGACATTATACATCAATTCTGTTTCACTCCTCTTTTTAGGTCCCTTTACAAGCCCTTAGTGTTTGTCTTTTCTCCTTTATAGCCAATGTTTTGAAAATGATCTTCTGTAGTTCATGAATGTCTTAATGGTGTTAATTTTTTCATTAAATATTTGTATTCCTCAATATGTACAGCAGCATTGTTATTTTTAAAAGCATGGTAATAACTTGTTTGGTTGTTTACCTTAAAAAAAAATATTCCTTTGGAACATAGAAGTAAAAGAAGTGGTAATTTAGTTTCCATTGACAGTTTTTTATTAACATAAAATTTATTTTTTAAATATTAAACAAGCAGTATGTAATGTTAATTATTTTTTAGGATCCATTTGATTCACAACTGGAAACGTTATCACGGGTTATAGTTGAAAAAAGAAAACAGGTAACTATTTCTGAGTTATTTAATTTTAATCTATTTTGTGTTATTGATATTATAATTTTTACATAACAAATTCCTTACTATAGCTTATCATAATATTTGTTATTTTATTCTTTTAAGTACAGGGATGAGGCAGGTAACTCAATGTTACACATTAATTATTAAGCCAGGTTTTAATTTGACCAAGATTTTAAACAATAGAAGACAGATTTAAAATCAAGAGTGATCTATTAATCTAATGGCTTGGTTGTGCAATGAAAATCGAAGCTCTCAGCAGTGCCTTTTAAATCTCAGATCCTTAGTATCACAGCAATATAACTGAATGGAGCAGAGATATACCTCTTTAGTAAAGAAACAGTGCAATCAACACATTATCTTTGCTGTTTTTTGTAGAGTAGCACACAATTATTTGATATTCACTATCTGTATTATTCTGTTAAAAATGTTTATTTAATAACTTAATTGTAGCAATAAAATATTATTTAAGAAAGAGAAGTTATTAAAATTAACTTGCCTGTTGTTATTATTTATGTTTGTTTAGATAATTTCTTATGCTATTTTTTTCTTTTTTAATTAACAATGGCTAGTAGAACATATTTCATATACTTTTCTGTTGGTACAGTGCTACAAATCTTTCATACCTTGTATTGGTATATAATTATAAATAAATAATATTAATACATTATAATAATTAATAAATGTATTAAAGAAGAAAACCATTATATAACAAAAATTATATATCATTGTTCTTTTTCAGATTCTTGATTCTAAAGGAAGAGTAATTACAGCAGAAGACAAATTGAAAAATCTTCATATTTCATCACTTGCAGTAATAAATAACATTAAAAATATAATAGATACAAATTTATTTATTCATTAATAATATTTTTTACCATCTTAGCTGTACAGGCAGCAGTATCTTTGTCTGCTACACTATAGGTTCCAGGTTCAATTGCTGGCTAGGATCTGGAAAATTTTTAATTACAGCACTCCATAATAAAAAAGTCTTAGAGGTTAATGCAGCTTAAAAATTATATCCTAATTTATTTCAATAAAATATCTTGATGTTAGTTTTTCTGAAAGATGTTCAGTTATGTATGGATGGATGAAGCTCAGTAAAGAATTTTACTTTATTTAAAATACTAATAACTGTTATTAAAAGTTTTAATTATTTGTAATATATTTATATGTAAATATGAATATTAAGGAAAAAGAATTAATGGAAAAGCAAAATCAAATGTGCAGATTGTGATGTAATTTTTTTTATTTTCATTTTAAATAACAATATCATTTGCAAATCTTTAGTTTTCTCATAAGATTGTTACAGGATTCTCAAATTATTCTTTTAAGTTTTTAATAACTCTTCTATGTACACATTGAAAAAAAATAGGATAAACTACACTTACGTACTACATCTTATGTACTTATCTATCTTGGCCTTAACTCTATTTTCATAACTGCCACCCAGTTTTTGTACACATTATAAAGAACAATGCAATTCTTTCTCTAAATTAATATTTTAAATTTTATTCATTCTCTTCTACTTCTCAAGATCTACAGATGCCAACTGAGTTGCTTTGTTTTTCAAACTCTCTTTCAAGATTAATCTGAATTAAAATTGTTTACCTTAGATGTGAGGAAAACAATTTCTGAAACTTTAGTGGTCATTTAAAAATAACTCCTACCAGAAGTATTTACTCTGACTCCTTGTCATTTAATAACTACCTCACAGCCAGTAATAACCTCTCTGACTGTTTACCTTTTAAAGCTGAAAAATAAATAGATAAATCTAAAACTCTTTACATCTATAAATTACTTATAAATTTTAAAGCACGAATTGACTCACCACATTCTACTGCTTTCTTTTGAATTGCAATTGTTATACTTTTAATGGAATCTGAGAACACTTATCCAGTTCCATACATTTTACACCAATTTGTACTGGGTATTCAATCCTATTTCACTTAAATACATAGCAGCTTTGAAGGTTTATCATCTATCATGGAAATTTAACTAAATCATCCACAATGAAAGATTATGTGACTAAGCAAGAAGTAAAGTTCATGGGAATTGAAAACAGTATGCCAATATAGAAAGGAGATTGGCATTTTTCTAACATGTTATGCAGTAAAAATGATACTACATACTAATGAAAAAGGCTTTGGTAAGAGAGTTAATTGATTCTAATTCAGTAGTTTATAATGTCTAATGCTGCAGTGTTGGATTGGTATAATGAAAACATGCAATACATTGTTAGTACAGAGTAATATGCACAAGTAATTTAAAAACAAAAATTTTTACTTGTTGGTTAGCATAATGAAAAGTTAAATCATTAATTAATAAAATGAAAATATCATAGTTTTATACTGGACACATGGAACTGTACTTGTCAAAAATTCTTTTCAAAACTCTAATTTAATTCCTTCATCAATGAAATGAAAATGGCAACAGTGTTAATGGTGTCCCTTCTGTTGTGGTTAGAAACCCATCTTAGTATGTGATAAAATTATTTGTTTGATTAGTCTTTTCTTAGTTAATTTATAAAACTTGTAAAAATGACATGTATTAGCAAATTTCTTACCTTTAAGTTATGAATGGGGGTTTTTATGTGCTGTAAAATTTGGATAAGGTGGTTAATATCTTCTTATTTTCTATCTTGTCCTGCTTCTACAGTTGTAAAGCATGGTTCTGTTTTGTGTAGTGTTTGCATGTGTTCTTTGCATCTAAGTATTTATGTCATATTTAGGTGTATCATGACATTTAATTTGTATAATTTTGAGTCACTATGTTTGTGTGAGTTTTGTTAGATTTTTTAAAATCTAGTTTACACTAAACTTTTTTTAAATTTCAAGAACAACAAAATAATCTTTTTTTTCCTAAAAACGTTGAAAATTGTGTAGAATTTGTTTATATTAACATTATGTAATTTCTGTCACTAGATTTTACTGATTTTTTTTTCTGTGTATTATGTAATTTGTCCATAACCATTTAATTTCAATAAATATTTTGTTATATTAGTTTTCAAGTGTGTAATTGTTGACTGACTTGGGTGTGAGAATTAAAAGATTCAATGTGTGCTAAAGTTGAATATTCTTGCTGTGTGTGGAGTGAATAGATATGTCACAGATAAGATGTTTTATGCATTCTAAAGTTCCTTTGGGACAGTTTTGTTATTAAATCAAAATTGGAGTTAGATAAGGTTTACACTCATTCCATTTTTCTTTATTTTTTTATAGGACTCTTTTACAACTTTTTAATGTTTTGTTTTTCTCATATATGTGAGTGCTTTGAGTTTTGTGTCTGTAGCAGTGTTATTTCTGAGAAGTTGAAGATCAATATACTTGGGGGTTGCTCACCTTAAAAACAAATCTTGATTCACAAAGGAGCCACTCACAGATAAAAAAAATCTTCTGGAAGCACAATTCCATGTATTTTTTAAGTGAGTTGTTATAGTAAAATTTAATATAATTTTCAGTAAAATTACTAAGTTCTTAAAAATTAATGGATGACTTCCAATAACAGGAAAATTAGTCAAACTTTAATAGCAAAAATATTTTCAGATACAACGAAGATATAAATCTATAATGGATGAGTTAAAAGATGAACTGGAATCAGCAGATCATGAAGTAAGTCTAACATAAAAAATAATATTATTAGAGTGTTTAAATTGAACTTAAGATTGAAAAATAAATTAAAATGATATATATATAGTAATAGATTATAAATTTAAAAATTATTTTTTAGATCTAGTTCTACCAAAAATCCATTTACAGTAAAAAAGGTTTTTTTGGAAATTTAAAATTTTTAATTTAATAAAAGGATTCAATCAACAAAAATTACAAGTATGGTAACCTCATTAAAAGAAAATAATTTTTATAGAACTGAGAACAAAGGAAATGAAAAATGTACACAGCTGAATTTTTTAAAGATTTTCTAAATTCTTCTTTAAATTTACAGTTCTCACTACACTAACAATATTACAAGAATGTTACCCCTAGAAATTTAAAGTATATTAAGTAAATGTGTGTCACAAAGAATATTACATTTAAAGAACTAGTTCAGCATATTACTGGAAGTAAACATTATGTATAATTTCTTTTCAGAATGGATGCTTCTCATGTTTTATGATATTGGCTGTTATTTCATTTATTTTTATCATTATTTTACTTATATATAACAGTAAAGACAGTACAGAACTATAAAAAGAAAATTAAACCCAATATAAAATTTTGCAAATCTTACATTTTTATCTACATAAAACATTTATATATAGTCAATAATTCTAACCTAATACTGTGAGAAAAGGATCTGTCCTCTGAATCATTCATTTACAGAAAATAATCATTTATTCGTTTCATTCATTAGCTGCATATAATTCAACAATCTTTTTATTGTTTGGAAGTTTCTATCATTTAGCATCCATTGTGAGATTAAGATCTGTTTAAAATAATATTGTGTTGAATAAGCCTTTATTGTACAAACAGTTATATTAAATGTAATGATTTAATTCCCATCTGGTTGAGACAATTTGATTTTTTGATTTTTAATATTTCAAAATTTTTTAAATTTCTAAATATTAAAAATCTGTAAAATTATAAAATGATTAATACTGAATAATTTAAGATAATTTTGGATAAACAATTATCCAAATACACAAATAGAACTGAAAACTGATAAATTCTTACTAATAAAATTTTTTATCAGTTTAAATAAGAGTGTTCAGTATTTCTTTAGCATATATACTGTGATTGCTATTTATTAAATATTAAAAATTTTTTTTTTTTTTAATTTTAGTGTAAACAACTGAATACATATATTGGAAAAGCAAATACTCTGAAACAAAAATTCTTTTCTGACACTGATGATGAGGTAATGTATAATAATATAGGTATTTAGTAATTGCATTAGAACAGCTTTTTTTATATTAATATATAAATGTTGGATACAAAGGCAAAAGCTAAGTCCACAACTGCCATTTACAATAAAAAGGAAGGTTCTTTATCAATCTACATGTATAATTTTTTAATGTGTTTTGGCATTACTCTAACAAATGGATAAATTTTTATGATTTTTTAAAATACAGTAATTTTTCTGTTAGCCTTATAAGTTTTTCCAGATAACTTTAGTAAAAAACTTTTTTAATAAAAAATAATAACTATATAAGTGATTTGTAGATATGTTTTTTTGTCATCAGCTTTTAGTTTCAAAATTATTACAAAATAATGGGTAATAGCCTGATATTATTTTAATACTCATAGTTCTTTTTTTATTAAAAATTGGAAAAGTTAGAGTAAAGAATAACATACCCACCCCTACATTCCAGAGAATCTTAGATCACATTCAATAGTCTTTTATAGCATTACTTTTTTATTTAAAAAAAATAATAATTGTACATATTCTCACAATTCAGAGATTTAACTCTTGCTTGGATATCCTCTTTATATAGTTTCTCTGCAATACTTTTCAATCAATTATTTTTATCAAGATATATTTTTCACATCTTTCTATTTCTTGACAGTAGCTTTTTTTTTGTATAGGTAAGTGCTTTTTGTATGGCTACCAAAATTTTAAATAAAAATAAATTTTAATACTATAATTATTATACTACTCATGATTTTATCAGTAATGCATTATTTTTCACATATTTATTTTAACCATTTGTCACAACGAATAAAAATTGATCTTTCGCCATTATCAGTACTATCGTACTGAAATTAGGATACAGAGTGTAACCCTGGGTATTATTTATATGAATAAATAAAAAATATTAAACTGCATATAGTCAGATTTTGTAACAAGGTTGTAAATTTTAAAAAGAAAGAACAATCCATTAAAAGACCCATCTAAGTACAACTCCTAGTAGTATTGATGTTCTTTTAGCACAAACTATTGAATATTCTTAGATTATTTGTACCTAGAACACCTACCTCAACATACTCTTATTATCTATAAAAAATATTTTACTAGAAAGTCTTAATATCAAAAATCTGCAAACAAATTCTTGCATGTAGATAGTAAAACATCTATTTCAAAAACTAACAATGTGTCCATGAAATAACGATAAGATGTTACATCTATTATATGTGCTTAACAGAATAATTATAAATATTCTTTGATTGAGCAATTTTTAAAAAATAATTTTAATACTGTAGTAAAAAACTTTTTTAACTTTGTATTAATATGAATCCCTCAAATCAATATTTATAAAGCATGAGCAGAAAACGTGGTGCTTTCAAGAAAAAAGTAATTCTTTTTTAATATTTATGGGGGAAAGAATTTATAATTCTGCATAAAAAAAATTCAAATTTTATTCAAATATAACCCAATTTTTAGGGTTTTAAATAATTTTGAAATTAAAATTATATATAAACAGTAACAAATAAACTTTTGGAACATTAAAGTTTTACTGCGTTCACAATTAACTTTTTATGCTTAATTCAAAAATGCAATCAGAATTTTACCATTACCCAAAGTTTTTTGTGGAATAACATTTTTTTAAGTATTGCTTTTGAGGAATTCTGCATATTTTTTTTAGGGATAATTTATATACATAAAAGAATATTTCAAGTGAATTTAAAATATAACAGGTCACTTGTTCTAGTCGAGTGGAGGATCTTGTTGCGGTTGCACGTATCTATCTAGCTCTGCATTTGAAGTGTGTTTTTACTGGGTTTTTTTGGCGATTTTTATCGGTTTGTTGATTAGGATTTGTCGGTGGTTAATGGATTGTGGCTGTGTTAAAGTTTGGTGATTTTTGGACGACGGACTGTGCTGTTTTTTGGTTTTTTCTTATGGGAATAT
>JAAAKQ030204483.1:0-11773 GCA_010016005.3 Zanna intricata | reverse complement strand
AGTAGTTAAGCTAATTGTTCTGTATTCTTCACATTTATTTGCTCCTGCTTTCTTTGGAATCATGACAATAATACTCTATTCAAAAAGTAGTAATAAAAATTATGTGAGCACATATTGTATTTTAAAATATAATATGTGCTCATTTTTAAATGTAGACAATTTAGGGTTTTTTAAATTTATTTTAATAATATCATTTATAGATTGTTGTCAGAGTAATATTTTTCCCATAAAAAAAAATTGTTAAATTGTTCGGTAATATATTAAAAACGGAAGAAAAGGACAACAATGCTCTTTTTTGTGAGCAGATTGAAGTATTGTGTTGAGTTACACGAAAGTGGTTCTTTTGTCTAATTTGATAAAGGTGAATATTATTAGTTTTAAGAATAACTGACCAATATTTTTAGTAAAAATTGTTTATCTATAAATACTAACAAAAAGTTACAATTTTTAATTTTATAAATAATGACACAATTCTATGTTTAGTTTTCAAACACAATTCATATTTATGAGCACCAAACAATAATCTGACAATTTATATTTGTTTCTTGAAAACTACTTCAATCAATCAACCGAGGTTGATTTATTTTATAAAATAATAATGGATGAAAATAGAATTTAAACTGTATAGGAATATGGTACAATTTTTTTATATGCGTAGATTTTTAAATAAAAATTTTATGAAATGCTAATTATTTGTTAATTACGAAATTTTTTTATCAGATCTAAATTTTTTCGATAAAAAGAAGAAGTGGTATAATACGACATTACTGACATTTTTTTACTCAACAAAATTTTGGAAATTTTTAAAGAACAATTAGAATATATTACCGTATTTGAATTTTTTTTAAATGAAGAAATCTAGGATCCATTTAAGGCTATGTTTGACAGTATTAAATACTAAATAGTACAGTTTTTCAATGTTTGTTAATGAAGCAATCCTAGCATATTCAAGTAAGTTATATGCTTCAAACTTCCGATGTAATAAATTTTATTACTAGTTCTCAAACAGTAGGATATATTTAAAAAAATTATGGATAAAACATTTAAAAATTTTAAATTTTTACTTCTCTCTATGAAATAAAGGAAGTATTGTGATAGCGAAAAATTTCGGTTTTCAGATTTAAAAAAAAATATCCGTTTTGACCGTCCCAGAATCTATATTGGCTAGTTTCAGCGTGACGTTTGTACGTATGTATCACATATAATTCAAAAACGATTAGCCAAAGGATGTTGAAATTTCGGATTTAGGTCTGTTGCATGCATCTCCCCTTTTGATTGCAATCAACCAAAGTGTCCCAAAAAAGCTTAAAATCCCAAAAAATGTAGATTTTTGACTTTTTCTTAATTGCTGTAATTAGCCCTCATTGAGCTCCAACGATAAGTGATACTTATTTTCATTGGTTCCGGAGTTATAGCCAATACAATTTTAATTAATGAAATACTTGGATCTTACAAGAGAAGTCACATCGGTTCGAATAACACTTAATTTTCTTTTTTATTTTTATAACTTTTTTTTAAATTTATATATAATGATTCATTAATTAACCAGTGATTATAAAAAAATTGCAGTAAATAATAATCCAATAATAACAATAAAAGAAAAAAATATATAACCAAAAAATCAGAAGTTATTAGTGAAATAGAATTTTGTGGACTATTTTTTTTGGAAGTTATCGAGCATTAACTATTAAGGTCATTTGCTCTTGTCAATTCGTAAAAAATAAACTATATATAAAGATAACACATTACTGATAAGGGTATAAAATGTCCCTATTAGCTTGAAAGGACAGCACAAGAAGAAAGTATAAAATCACAAATATAATACACCTAAAAACACTTTAGTGTATACGACTAGTATTTGAAATTTACCATACATGTTTTTGAACACACTTAGCCCTTGATAAAATCTCAACTGTATGGATTGTAAAAGGTTCCATTCAGTACAAAACAAACATAAAAGAAAATATATAAATAATTAAGTTTCCTCTAAGCACATAGAAACTTATATCCGTAACAGATGCCTTCTAAAATTAAATTTAAGTTTAAATGCTGAAAGAGACCCGTTGAATAAAGAAAGGACAGTAGGTCTCTAACAGCAGATTCAGTAATTCTCAAAATTTTCCTTCTTCTATTTCAAATTGACGATGCAGATTTCTATGTCAATCTTCCATAGTAAGAATTTGATGCAGTCTAACAATAAGTGTTTTACTGTCAATGGTTTTTGATTCTTCTCATAAACCAGCTGATTGTTGTCAGTTAAAACAAATACAAATAGTGCGAACTTTTTTAAAATGTGTATACGTAATTTAATATGCATTATTACGTATGTATGTATGAAATAGATTTGGTGAAACGTCTGATTATTTAATATTAATTGAAAATTATAATTTAGAATTGTATATTATTTTTGGATTTTCGTGCAAGGAACTCATGTAGTCTCCACATCAAATATTGTTATTAATGTAACCCAAATTATTTGTTATTAATACTTCACAAGTATATTTTAAAAAGAAAAATGATATACTTGTATGTAAGTTTTGTTTTAATTTCAAAAAATTTGTGATTATGTTATTTTAAGGCTATAATAAAAACAAAAATTATTATAAATGTATTTTAAAAATTAATTAAAAAGTAAGAAAATTTAATGTCAAGTCTCACTAAAACAAACTACCAGAAAAAAAGAGCACACAATAAAACAGTAATATTTTACCTGGTTTTGAAAATCTATTATACTTTCACGATTCTAATTAACTATCAGAATTCTTTTAATAAAACTGTCACTCGCTTTAGTGGTAAATTTTATTAAATGGTAGAAACAGTTGAAAATGTAATTTTAGATTTTCTTTTTCAACTCTATAATTTCCTTTTTAACGTAATCAATACCAGCTAATTTCAATTTAAATCTATTTTTTAATCATAATTAATTAAAAATGAAAGAATCATTTTAGCTTAAATCCATTTTTTTTCAGTTTTCCTAATGTATAAGTTACAATCTGCTCAACTAGTGAAAAATAAGCAATCCCCCCCCCACAATCCAATGAGATGGAATTATATGACATGTACATGAGATGTATTCTTGTTCAGGCCGACTATTCCTGAAACTTGCATGTAACTGAACCAAAACAGTCAAAATACATCGTATTTACCGTCTAGTATCCAAATCCGAACTTTAGCACTTTCGAAGTCGAAAATCATCTGTAACTGATTTGTGATGACGAGTGAACCACTAGACCAGATCAATTGGCTAAAATCAATCTTAACTTCAAAAATTTACAAAGTTAAAAGAATATTTTTCTGTTCTTATTTAATGTTAATGCAATAAAAAAAAATATATATGAAATTAATATTCCGATCAAAATTAATAAAAATAAAAGTAAATTTATTAAAAGTTTTCCTTAATTTTTTTGATAATTCTGAAATTTTGATTTTTTCAAAATAATAATATTTAGTTAATTTGAAGTTATTTCTCATTTATAATAGCTTTATTGCAAACAATTCGAACAAATTCTGAGCGAAAATTCACTCAATTTTTTTTAATCTTATTTTCAGTTCTCGTCATTTTGGTTGTCTGCTCTTAGGCAGGTTACACAATTTGTATTTCCATCGTCCTTCATTCTCAGTTAAGCTATTAAGATCCTGGTAGCTTTCTATTTCCTTTTAAATTATGTATAATTTTTTTTCTTGGTATATCTTTTCTCTTTTTCTGTTTAGCCTCCGGTACTACCGTAAGGTAGTTATTACCGACTTCAGAGGATGAATAAGGATGATATGTATGAATGCGAATGAAGTGTAGTTTTGTACAATCTCAGATTATCTTTTACTTTGCAACGTTTTACTGTTCCTTCTCCCACTGTTTTAATCAACCTTTCTTCGGTTATGATATGTTCCTACCGGTTATCTTTCTTATTCTGAAGTTTCTTGTTTAAGCATTTATCTTCATTTTCGATCTTTCACCCTGTATAACTCGCTAATGAAGCGTTTTCGGACCTATGTTTATATTAACTTTTTTCTTATTTTTAGCCTCTAGAATGAATTATCAAAGTATTGCCTTATCCTCCTGAATCACTCTGTATATCATCATACATCATTCTCTGAAGTAAAAGCTAACGGTGATTCCGGAAACTAAACAGAGAAAGAGAGATAATCCTTGTATAAAGTTTATTATTGATTTTATAATTATAATTTTATCGTTTATCCAAATCTATAAAACTTTACTTATTACTTTATCTTTTTTTTTATTCTAATCATTTCTTATTTTCCTAAATACATCTCTTGTTCACCTTCCCTCCCTGAATTCATATTATATTTCTGTATAAATTCTTTCATTTCTTTAGTTCATGCTTTCGTTCCTGCTTGAATTATTTATATTTTAATAATATGAACTTAATATTTTTTTTTTTTAATGAAATTAATTTATTAAATACTATTAGAAGTGTTATTTAATTAGCAGTATTACTTCATTAGAAGTTTTAATTAATTATATTATAATACCATTAAAACAGTTTTTCAGTTGTAAAAATATATAATCCAGTAATTAGTGAAAAATAGTATAGAACTGTTGCTTTATTTAGGTTAATTAAATCTGTGACAGATTGAAGTGGAATAGAGTAATTATAAATAATATTTTATAATTGCAGGTTTTACGTTAATTATAAATAAATAAATGAATATTTAGTTTTCTATGGCTGTATTACACCGTTTGAACTACGCAGCTGCAACCTAACCATAATTAGGATCATTATGAAACAGATTTTCATTATGGTACACTGTTCAACCATTATAAAGCCTACTGTTTTCAACCCTTAACCAATCAGAAAGGGGTACTGCTTAATGTGTCGGGTATTTTTACTTCATTGGATGAAGTAAAGGAAATATTGTGATCGCGAAAAATTTCGGTTTTTTAGATTTCAACGGAAATATCCATTTTGACCATTCTTGGATCCATTTTGACTAGTTTCGGCGTGATGTCTGTAATCTCGCATAAGTAAAAAACGATTAGTCGTAGAATGTTGAAAATTTTCCGTTTAGGACTGTTGTAACATCTAGTTGTGGACCTCCCCTTTTAATTGGAATCGACTGGACCAAAAGTGTCCAAAAAAGCCCAAAGTCCAAAAAAATTTGATTTTGGACTTTTTCTTAACTGTAATTATCAGCTTTCAGGTGGTACTTATTTTCATTTGCTCCAGAGTTATAGTTAAATGAAATCTGATTAATGAAATATTTGGATCTTAAAAGGTGAAGACACATTGGTTTCGAATCAGACTTCATATCCCATTTTTTTAACATTTTTAAAAAAAAATTTACATATATTGATTTATTAATAAGAATTAACCTCTGATTATAAAAAAAGAATTACGATAAATAATAAAATATTTATATATATTAGAAGTTATTAATGAAATAAAATTTTATTTACTTTTCGTTTAAAAAGAAAAGAAAAGTGTATATGTAATTTAATAGGCGTACAAGGAAGTCATGTGATGTCCACATCAGATTTTTTTACTTTGATTTTAACCCGAATAAGTAGTTAGCTATCAGACGTTAATTTGAAAATACACCAATAGAGAACTAATTTTCTATATTACACTGTTTATCCTTTTGTCAATTAGGCCGAATTCTGAGAAAGAAATGTTTTTAACACCATCGATATTAAAGAAAAAGCAGAATTATGATTAATAACCTATTGCCACAGAAATGTATTGTTTAATCTATTTATTGTAAAATTAAGAAATATTTCAAAAACAATGTATTTTGATTAACTTATAACTATAATCCCAATATCTTCTTTGCAGAAAAAATACTGTATGTAAAGCAATATAATGACCATTAATGCACTCTAGCGCTTACTCTAAGTTTACAGCACTTGTCACAACTTACTTCGTACTTGTGTATAAATGACTATCATTATAAGTTCGTTTTATAACTTATTGTATATATAATAATAATAATAATAATAATAATAATAATACACTATATAAATAAAAAGAAAAAACGAAAAAGAAGAAAAATAAAAATAAAAAATCTGAAAGAGTATGGAACTGCTTTAGCATTTTGCTTGTATGGATCAAGGTAGATTGTTATAAAACTTTGACCGGATCAACTTTATAAAATACGCAGTCAATTATAAGATAAAAAAAAATTATATGATAAAAGTACATATTAATAATCTAAAATGTAAACAATGAAATAATAAAAATAAATTTGTGAAGGTATGAAATAAAAAAAAAAAAAAAAAAAACGAAAAATAATAACAATTCAATCAATACTTTTTGCTTTTTAACCTCCGGGACAACTGCTACGTATTACTTCAGCGGATCAGATGAATGGTCATTTTTGTAGCGTGTTAAAATGCCATGCCTGACCGGAATTCGGACGCGGGACCTCCAGATAAAAGGCCGAGAGACGCTACCACTCGATCCACGGAGACCGGCAACAATTCAATACTGTGAAAGAAAATATTTTAATTTTGTTTTAAATAGATTGACGGGATGATTTTTTTAAATGGTTCAAAAAATGTATTAATATGTGATCTATGGAAGTATAAAGAAAAGGGTCTTTCTCTTAATTATTGGGCTTTTAATTTACGAAATCAATTTTGTTGTTTGGTCTTTTTAAGGAAGGATATTATTAGTTTTTTTTTTTTATTTTTTTTTTTAAGAAAAGTGAATATCTTTTTAATAAACGTTGTATATTTATTAATTTAGAGATTTTATGGATTAATTAAATGAATGCCATTCTCTTAATTATTGAGCTGAATTATACGAAATCAATTCTGTTGTCTGATCTGTTTAAGGGAGGATATTATTAATTTTTTCTAGAAAAGTGAATATATTTTTAACTAACGTTGTATATTTATTAATTTAAAGATTTTATGGATTAATAAAATGACAAGAAACCAAAACTTTGATGAGTAAAATAAAATACCGTTCACATTTATTTGTTCGCAAATTTAATTATAAAGTAAAAAAAAAAAAAAAAAAAACCTGAATAAACTTTTTATAAAGTAAAAATATTAACATACATAACAATAAATTACTACGTACAAGTATTTATAAAGCAAAGAGGTAGTTACCGAACCGAAAAGTGGATAGAGATTGGAACTGAATGAAAATTGCAAAAGCATAACAAAATGGCAAAACGGATGAAAAAAGAAGTCGTCCTGTCTCATACGTTATTAATATAAGTCAAATTTTATATTTGGTTATATTATAAAGTCAGCTGCATTTTATACGGCAGCGGACAATACAGAAACTCTGAATATAACATAAATAACACATAACATTACAAAAGGCGACCGTATGAAAGTACTTTAGGTACACTCCGTTAGGATGAGCTAGTGCTCTGCTCTGTAGAACTACTTTCTTCTAACGTACTTTACATGTATAATATAAGATACACATACGCATATAGGCACACATACAGACGTATATGTTTTATAACATTTCTTCAAGTTAGACTATAAAACATTTCACCCAGCCCTTCCCTTCTCGAGATCTATATGCGTAATATATGAATGAATACACTTGCATACATACTTACATACGCGCTCAGATACCCATTTACAAATACTTTCAACCATAAGCCCACTTCTATAAAAATAAATAAAATAAAGAATTTATTTTCTACGAATAATATTTTTTATGAAAATGTAATTTATCAAACATTTGTGAATTACGTTATGCTTTATAAAGTCATACTTCATAATAAACCATAAAAATCCTATTTTTAAAATGACACAAGCTTTAAAAGATAAATTATCTAATAAAATAATTTTATATATATATATTTTACTTATTGCTATTTAAAAATTTTTTTTTGAAATATTATTCAAAATAAGGAAGATAACGGAAGGTAGATAACAGTATAGATAACGGAAGGTGTAATACGATGTTATATTTGATTAATAAATATTTTTTGAAGTTGTGTTTTATATCGAATGAAACATGACAGTTACTATAGATTATCTGAAAAAAATATAATTTTTATTTATTTGTATGTTTTGTATAACTTTTTCCTTTTTTAGTTGTCATAAAAAATACTACTTCTTTAAATAACTAATCGTTTTTTATATAAATTGAACGGATATTAATAACACAACCAATAAAGTATCTCAAGAAAAATGAGGGAATAGGATGTCAACAACTTATTTCAAGCATACGTATCCAATCATTTTTTCCAAAAGAAATAAAAAAATGTTAAATAAATGAGATTTTTCCTATATAATCAATTTTATATGAACAATTTTATTTTAATATATTATTTATTATTCCAATTATGTATTTGGCTTGGTATACTCACAACGAATAAGTAAACAATTATTAATTGTATTTTATATCGTAGTTATATTAATTTGTATTAAACAACTTACTTTAGTTCGGGTTCGAATCCCGGTCAGGTAAGGCATTTTTCACACACGCTACAATTCACTCATCTCATCCCTCTAAAGATGTACTTAATTGTGGTTTCGAAGGTTAAAAAAAAAAAACAAAACAAAAAAAAAACTTACTTAAAAAATTTTAACCAAACAGGGAACTACTAAAGATTCTTATTTTTAAAATTATTAAACAGTGGTTTAAAAGCGCTGTTTCTAAATAATAATTCATATATAAGAAAAAAGAACCAACTGAAAAGCAGAAGTTATGAAAAAGATTGAATTGTTTTGATTCTTTTTGTTTATGTTTGTAACGGTTATCGGAACGTATAATTATGAAGAGGAGTAGTTCTTTATTTTTCCCGTTACGAAAACCATGAGCTGTATATACATCAAGTATGAAATTGTCTAATCGTATACATAGAGTGGTTAGAAATTTGAGATTCCATGCCTGTGGTGGATTTCATGCCGAAAAGAAGGTAGTCTTAAGGTCGGGCATATGCTAAATTTCTTGTTTAACGTTGACAAGTTATTTAAATTCTTGCTTCTAAATAATTATTTAAAGTATGTCATGTTTAGTTAAAGTTTTATATCAAAACAAATAATAAATCTGGATAAAGTTGGGTAACTAGTTATTATATTTATTGAATTACTAAATATATTCAGCGGTTATGAATGAGTTTAATTAATGACATTTAGTCAGGACATGGTGGAAATATGTAAATGCTGTAACAAAAACATAGTATAAACATTGTATATATATATATATATATATGTATATATATATATGTAGAATTAATAAGTTGCTACTTAGTGTTTTTTTTTTTTTACATTTCCTCGACGAATACTTTTGTAGGAATTTATATTTTTTGAAATATTTTTTTAATGATAAATAGCAAAGAACTTTTATATTAATTTGTCATAACAAAATATGGAAAATAAATCACAAAAAAAGGAAAAAAACCTAGTAAATTAATGGTAATTTTTTATTTTAATTAATAAATAAATATTTGCTGCTAAGAACCAGTTAGTTGAACATTTCGGTAAAAAACATTTTGTTATAGTAAAACAATGTATTTTATTTTGTCATGAAATTATTTTAAAAACCTTCCACAATCTGTGTCTACTGTTTTTAGAGATAAGTCACATAAGTAAACACTTACAGTAATAGAAATTACTTTTTTTCTTTTTTTTTTAGATGAAATATCTTTGTTAAAATTACAGTTTTATTAAAAATTAAATTTTTATAATAAGATTTGTAGAGAATTTAATTCTGAGAAAAGTCGTACAAATAAAGACAAAAAATTTTTTGAAAAAATCGTCTTTAATTAAAAGAAAAACGTGGCAGTAATTTTTAAAAATTAAAAAAAATAATTACACAAAAAATCAAAATAAAAAAACACAAAACGCCTTATTACTTATAAGCTTTTTTTTTTAACTTAAATCACTCGAAAGATGTTTAAATGAAATTTTTTTCTTATTCTAGATTAAATATCCTACCTTAAATCAGTACTGATAGCCAAAATCAAAATAAAATTTGCTTAATCTATTTATGTAAAAGAACATGTTGTGAATGATTCATAATCATCGTCCAGCTCATGAGACAAATTCATGAAAATTTGTTTTTATGTTCTTCTTTCGGTCTATTTTTCTTTTTTTTCTGTTTAGCCTGCGGAACTACCATAAGGTTTTACTTCAGAGGATGAATGAGGATGATATGTTTGAATTTGAATGAGGTGTAGTTTTGTACAATCTCAGGTCAACCACTACTGAGAAGTGTGGTTAATTGAAACTCAACCACTAAAGGACATCGGTATTCACGATCTAGTATCCAAATCCGTTTAATTTTTAATAGGATTTGAACGTTAGAACTCTCGACTTCGAAATCATGTGATTTGCGATGTCGTATTAACCATAGCCCGGTGGGTTCTTCTTTCGGTATGTGTTCTTGTCTCGCTAAGAAGAATTTTTTGATATTCCGAATCTAACGGGTTAAAAAGATGTACCAATGAGAGAGTTACTATTTTTTTATTTATCGGTCACAAATGAAGATATCAGATATCAACATGATTTTTGGTATATATGTAATCTTCATTTGAATGTCTAAAAACCACTTTCTAGATTTCTTGTAATTCAATATTTCGAATTTAAGGGTAAAAAAGGTAAAAATATTTGAAAAATGGCTGCAAATTTTCCCTATTTCCGACTACACTAAATAAGATAATCACTAGGTGTTAGCTTGGAAATACTCTGTGGTTTAAAAACCATTTTCGGGTTTATTGAGTTTTGATTTTTTTAAGGGGTGTGAAGGTTTACCCCGCGACGTCTAAACTAGCACCTCTATTACCTGTGTTCTGTATGTGCAACATGACTGGCTGTACCTGCCTTTGGTTACTTGACTAAATAAAATAAAAAAAATAGCTTGACCGCGACGGGAAAAGCAAGTAACCATAAGGCGCCGGTGATGTCGCGACGGGGATGCTAGTAATCTTAATTAATTTAGGTCAAATTTCTGGAACAATGTCAATTAATTAATGCTATTTGTAAAGTTGGATTTCGTATTTTTTTTTTTTTTTTTAATTCGAATTATAGATTAATTATAATTTTTAATTGAATTTTGAATTAGGCTACTAGTCTTGGAGTTTCAGAAAACAGATTAGCTATAGTAAAACTGCTAATAAAAATAAATAAATAATAATAATAAATAAGTGAATTTTGTGATTTAATTCTGTTCATTTTTTGTAAACGAAAAATAGAGGAAGTTTGAGATGTCAGTGGTAACGATTAATAGAAGGTGAAACAGGGATCGTATGTCATCCTTAATAAAGAAAAAAAAAGAGATAAAAGTATAAAACGGAAATTGAATAAGAAACATATATAGGTAAGGGAAAGCTAAAAAACAATATAATACAGAGATGATCATCAATACATTAAAAAAAAGCATAAAAAAGGAAAAAAAGATAATAAGAACTGTTAAAGATAATTAAGGACAACAATTAAGAAGAACAATTTTTAAATAGAATATAAACCAATAAATATTACTCTATATGGACATGTAAATATAAATTACTATAAAAACGAGTGCGTCGGTGCGTACATACACGACGGAAGCGAAGCTTCATATGCAATTATATGATTTAATAATGGTGAAAAATAACGTATGCACAATGTACACAAATGATAAAAGTTTTATTAATAAGAAATGTGAACTAACAATGAAATACACTTATAATAAGTATTTATTCACAGAGAAAGAGGGAGAGAGAGAAAGAGAGGGTTGTGTGAGAGAGCGCCAACCAAACACACGTGTGTATTTATTATTTATTTATTTATTTATTTATTTTATTTTTTAATTTAATTTACATAACTATCCATCAGACCTAAGTCTGTCGACGGATATAC
>JAAAKQ030204427.1:0-11775 GCA_010016005.3 Zanna intricata | reverse complement strand
CGCCCTGAAGTAAGAAGGCCAGCCTTCTTAGAAGTATACCGCATGCTACGCTCCGTAGCCAGGATGTCTATTGGTTTTGTGCCAGCGATAACAGAGACAGCCTCTCTCGAGACCGTTTTTTCGCACACTAGGCTGGGCGAACCCACAAACGTGAGCGAGCTACAGGCAGCCGGGGATCTACTGTATTCCTCTGTCACACTATGTGCCTCTTAGCCGCTACGGGATCGGTTGCTACACCACAGATTACGGCCCTCATTCTTAAAAGAACGCGAGCAGGACTAGGTCTTAAAAAGCGGCCTTGCTCGTAACGGCGACTTGCGACCAGGAGTCGTTGCCACCCGATCACTAACGCCTTTTGAACTGTTGAACGCCTTCGGAACTGAAGCTAGTACACACGCAAGCTACAGCCCTAAACACCAAAAACTGCTAGAAAGCTCTAAGAACTCTGAACGCACGAAAGGGGGTCAGAGTTAGAAGGGATGGACAGCCCCGCTCGGGAGGTGCGGCATGCCGAGGTGTGCCGTTCCGATGACCGACTGGGGAATCCACGCAGCCCCGACTTTGGGTGGGCGCCGGGTATGAAGAGGACTTACATCTGGAAGGGTAGATCAAGAAAGAAGAAGCTTCTTAAATAAATTAAAAGAAAGATGCCCTTGATCTATAGATCAACTGTCCTAAAAGGAATATCTTCCCCCTTTTTTCTGAGAACAGTATGTACCTTTATTATTTCCTGTCCCGCACTGTAGAATCCCACTACAGTCAGATGTTCCTCTCCGGGTTGTGCCATACTTAATTGGAGGAGGTCCGATCCGGAGGGGATAAAAAAAAAATTTTAACTTTAATGTAGTTGTTAGGTTTTGGCTTTTTACCTTATTATGTGATATTAGTGGTAAGTTTTTAGTTGTTTTTAATTAATTTTTTTTTATACCTATTTATTTGTAATTTTAATTTAGCTTTAAGATTTAATTTTATTTAAAATTTATTTATTAAAAATCTTATTTAATCCGGGCGATAATAACGCTTCGGCGTTGTTCGCCCTCCCCCCCCAAAAAAAAACTATAGTTTGTATAATCTATCTATTGCTTCTTCGCCTACACTGAGCAGTAATTCTGCTGGTATCCTGTCTATCTCAGGAGCCTTTCTGCCATTCAGATCTTTTAATGCTCTATTAAATTCAGATCTCAGTATTGTATCTCCCTTTTCATCCTCTTCGACTTCCTGTTCTTCCTCGATAACAGTAGTTTTTAATTCATTTCCTCCATACAACTCTTCAATATATTCCATCCACCTATCGAAATTTATTTCGTATTATAAATCGGTATTCCATCATTATTTAATACATTATTGGCTTTTAATTTATGTACCACAAAATTCTCCTTTACTTTCCTGTATGCTCGGTGTATATACGTCTACTCGTGTATATATATATTTTTTTTTTAAATTTATTTATATATATATGTGTGTGTGTGCGCGCGCTTCCACAAGGTCTGATGCTGCTATCTGTTGGTCGGGCGAGCGAAACGAGGCCCGACCGGTCTCTAGATGACCCACTGCTCGCTTCGATTTCCATTACGTTTAGCTCGTCTAAAAAATTACGTATTTTGTAGATGAATTTGTTCGATATTTATTATTTTCAAAATAGTTTATAATCTATTGTGAGGCGGAACCATATTTTTCGAAACTCGTTTCTGTATAAATTCCATATAGAAACTCGTTTCTATATGCACTAGCTTCAAACTGAATTTATATTTATCGTCAAAAAAAGTTTACTAGCATAAATTTTTTAGATATTCGTAATAGCATGGTAGTGTCTCGGCTTTCCTCCATGTGTCCCGGTTTCGAATCCCGTCAGGCATGGAATTTTCATATGCTGTGAAATTTAATTTCCGTATTCCCAGGAACATACTTGAAAGCGGTGAATTAATTCAAGTAAAAGAAATTTAATTCTTTTGGAATAGTATAGCAGTACTTAGTGTAGTTTGTATCATTTAATGACTGAATTGAGAAAACTTTCGAGTATAGTACAAATACGTTTAACCAGTATTTGAAAGTTTGAACTTTTCAATTAATATATAATAATAAATATTTTTTTTTAACCTCCGGAACCACTGTTAAGGTATATCATCAGAGGATGAGTTGAATGAATTGTAGCGGGTGTGAAAAATGCCATGCCTGACCGGGATTCGAACCCGGGACCTTCGGGTGAAAGGCCGAGACATTACCACTCGCGTCACGGAGGCCGGCAATTTCAATTAATATGGACTACTTCCCAGCTGATTGAAAAAATGTTTAATAACAATTTGTGAGAAAGTTAAAATAACCTCCTTCTGAGTGTTATAATTTACAAGTTGTTGCACCGGTTGACTGATTCCTTCTTCCAATCCTTCCAATTCTGTGCCGACCTATTCATTTTAACGGATATCTTAAGTCTTACTTTATTTATTTTCTGGTTAAAATATGGTAGTCTTTGTCTTCTTTTACTATCTTTAGCTACAAAAGTTCATTCCAGAATCAAACTTACTAACCTGATTGGCTTAATATACGGCCTACCAGTCTTTTTCGTTTTAGAAAATTGTACTCTAAAACTTTTTTTTTTACTTGGACTTAATAAGTTTACACTTCGTAGTCTACCTACCCATCTGATTTCAACCTTCTGTTGTATTCAAAAGCCTCTAATTTTGTCTGGTTTTCTTATTGTCCATGCTTTGTTGTAATAAAGCGGTATACTTTATACCGATAACTTACAATTTTATTTATTTTTAATACCTTAATCTATGTTTGATACGAGCAGATTTCTTTTCTACATGAAGTCTCTTCTGGTGTTTACAAGTTTGCTTTTGATGTTTCCTTTACTTCGTCCATCTTTTTTGATTTACTTCGTAAATAACACACTCTGTGTCGTAAGATGTATGATATTTTTTAGTTTTGATATTTACTTCGTCACTATCATCCTTTTAGTTCCATTTTTATTACTTTTTCTGCTGTTTAAGTTAAAAATTTAATTTATTAATTTTTCTAACTCGTTTTAGTTTCAGCTGAAATTACAGCACCATCGTTAAATAACAGTACTAATCTTTACATCATTGGTTCTCAAATTTTTCTTCAGTTCCGATTTTTTCTTCGATATAAAAATTAAAAAAAAAAAATCGTGAACAGGATGTATTCTCGCCTTATTCCATTCTGGACTGCTAATTTGACTTTCGTTCAATTTATATTATTTTTACATCCAACTAATTGTTGCAAACATTATAAGTTACTCTTTTTTTATTCATATTTCATTCTGATTTTACTTAAACATTTAAAAATTCAATTCACTGAGAAGTACATTTATTCATTTGAAGCGCTGTCAAATATTTTAAATTGTCACACAAGTAGCTTTGCTTTTAACTTGCATGTAATGCTGTTATTGATGTAAGAGTAAAAACCCGGTTTAATTATTAAAATTCAATCCTTTTATCAGTCGTAATGAATTATCACAAAGTTGATAATGCATTTTCTGATAATATTTCATTAGCTTCTCTGTAAATTTCTATTGCTTTACTCAGGGTCAGGTTAACCTAACGTATGAATGAGTAAATTAAAAGTTTACTTCATACTTCATTTAAACAGTCCAGTAGAGAAACTAGTGAGGTTAGAAGTTCAAATATTATTTATTTAAATAAAAACTGGAAATAGACAGCTTAGCAAAATAACAAAAGCCGTTTTGATCTTTATTTAACGAGGCGTATTTCGAATTTAAAGGCGTGTATTGCATGCCTGTTCAAAAGGGACAGACTGTCCAAAAAACGACTGTCTCTTTGGACATCCCAACCCCCGTAGGGGAAGACACCCACCTTGTGACGTCCCGGTCGCCACACCACATTATCACTTTATCACATAAGGCCTTGTCGAGATGGACCTACACCCACGGCTGCATGGATTAACATGCCCTGGCAGTGCAGTGCAAAAATTAAAGTTTAAAAAATTTATGCATAAGTAGGGACTACATTTAGCTTCCTTGTTTTCCGGGCTTAAAAAGGTTTATTTATTGGAGTAATTATTTACTTCAATAAATCTGTCCGATTTGGTGCATTTTTATTCAATAATTAAAAAAATATATATATATATATATATATAATTCACAAAATTTAATAAAATAAGAAAGGAAATTTTAAAATTCCTTTCTGCATTTTAGATTGGAGGTTTGTAATAATTAAAAATTTGTAGATATTTCTTGATAGCACTATAGACTTTCAAAAAAGCTTTTAAAATCTTAAAACCGAAGGGAGATAGAACAAAAAACATATATTTCAACTTTAAGAGCTGGGGGTTAATTTTTTGAAAAAAGTTTCTTGAATTATTTACATATGCATTGTAAGTAATAAATTTTAATAAAGTTTTATCTAAAACGCCTCCGATAAAAGCCGAAATAATGTACAAATATGTACATATCTTTTTTCTAGATGAACTAGTTGGACCCTAAAACGTTAAGATTTGCAGAAAAACCCGGTAACACATTTTTGACACGATCTCCATACTTTTCCCTTTAATTAGCTACATTAGCCGGGAGATTAAAAATTAAATTTGGAGAAAATATAATGTATTAAATACAAAATTTATTATTCAAGAGTAAATAACAAGAAGAGAAGGTACGTAAAGCCTTACGTGAACCTACCTTAAACCATCTCGATGATATGCGGGTAACTTCACCAAATTAAATGCAAACCGGTTCGAAATAACAGTTTCTTCTGATGCGTATTATCGTCTTGGTTTTTCTGTTTCCCCGAAAATATCAAAATCCATAATTATTGTATATCTTTTCCTTTTAACTTATCTGGTGACTTAGGAATCTTGGTTGTAGATTATCACGTGTATAGTTATTTTTTTTTTTTATTTACACAACTTTATGAAGTTTAAGAAATTAACAGAAACATATCGTACATCATTTATACCATTATTATTGGTCTATTATAATGTTATTATTTTATTGGCACCTTAAGATTTCAATAAAACTTTTAATTTCGTCATCATCTCACGATGATATTTAGTGAAACTAGTATTGTACGAGCGCACAAATACACTCTTTGGTCTCACGATAAATAACGCCTTTGGGTAAGATCCATTGCGAGTGGTAAATCCTACTCTAGTTGTTCTTAAGAATAACGGAACGGGATTCATCTATTTCTACCGTTAAGTTCGGACTTCTTGTTGCTTTCGGATTTCATAATAAACAATTTATACATTCTTGGCGTTTATAACATCTTTCCAGTTTGTTGTAGCATCAGCACTATCGGTAATTTTTCTATGCACAAATAAAATCAAATCATGATTTATTATCCTGTAACCGAATTTCCTTCTTCAGTTAGTGCTAATAATATAAACTATGCGTAAATCATAATTATTGTATCACTGTACATACATTTTGTAATTTAAAAAAAAATATCTAATTTTTATTTTCAGGGCTTGGTATCACAGCAGACAAGCGCAGCTGTCGGTGGCAGGTACTTCTCTCTGTATGTATTGCTGGCTGGTATCCTCGGTGGCGTTTTCCTACTTTTTTCCTTGTTCCTGTTCTGCAAATTCTGCCGTGGAAAATCGCGACAGGGGTAAATTTATTTCTTTATTTCCGCTATTACTTGTTTTATTTATTTAAAAAAAAAAAGGCTTCCTGTAAGCCTGTCTTAAAATGATCCATTATTTAGCTTTTAATTTAACTCTTCACTTTTAATATATGATATATAGGCCTATCTAAACTAAAATGACACACTAGGATCGCGATTTATATTTAAAGTTTCCTATTACTTCTGCATCGATACACTCTAATTTATATGTTATACTTCAGCTTTTGTCGCTTTTGGTGTTGACCGTTGACTGGATATTAAATCTGATGTTATGATAGATGTAGTGAAACAGAAATTTTAAGCGATAAAATTTAAAACCGGTCAAAGAATACGCGGTCAATATCAAGTGATAAAAGTAGTGTAAACCTACATATTCTGCTTAAATTCTCAGGACTGGTCGGTCAGAGAATTTAAGCAGAACCTGAGGGTAAGTTTTCCACGATTACTCCCTCTTTCTAGTTAAATTTTCACGCTGAAAGAGTGCATTTACTGCAAAAGACATAGCAAAACACGGATCTGAGGCGCCTCCCAAAATTACAAAAAAGAACCACTAAAGAAATTTAGACAGAATATGAGGGTATGTTTCATGACTACATTAAATAATGAGTTCTCAACATTTCTGCCGTGATTGGGAATCCCCATCACTCTCGTTTACAAGCATCTTTTATTGATTCTATACGTGTATTTTATCAAAAATATAAAAGTAATTTCAAAGGTAATATAAAAATTATCAAGCAGCTACTCAGTTTGCTATTTAATGTACTTAAAATATTTATAATGTTAATAAATAATGTTATCTAACAGTGCAACCTTGATGATTTGACATTTATCAATATATAGGTCAGATCTGTAACGTCATGGGGAATCCCCGATTTTTTACATGTCTATATATATTATATATATAAAGAGAGATTTTTTTTGTGAGATTGTGAGATAGAGGGACAGAGAGAGAGAGAGAGAGAGAGAGAATGGTAATATCAAAAACATATGATTATTAGAATTGTTTATATTATAATAAGACAGCAAAAAAGAACATGAAATTCTACGAGTTAATTTATCAAACGATTTTAACATATCTGACTCCAGTAAAATAGTAATTTGTTATAAAAATGTGTCTGTCAAGTGCGATTTAATTACATTTTTAGATAATATACAAGATGATATCGAACGTTTATACAAAAAATACACTCCTAATCGATTTACTATACAATTAATCTGCGAATATAATAAAAATTTATTTATTTCTTACGGTAAAACTCTTTATTCATAAACGGTTGATTATCAACCGTTTTGGAAGATATAAAACTTTTCACGGAAAATGAACCGTCTATCGATAGGGACTTTGAAACTATATTTAAACAGTATTTTAATACGGAACATAAACTAATTATCTGTTTCTGAATCGATTTACGAATTGAAATTCCAGACATAAAACAAGCATTAGGTGGATCATTAATAAGATAATATCGTAAGCGATAAAAATCGTATAGATATTTATGAATTTTTAACCGACATGAAAGATAGAGTACTTAATGTTAAAAGATTACAAGTTAAAAAATATAAAGGAAACAATACTACATATTATATCGTCGTCGAGTTACAGAGATGCGCAGCTGATAAATGCGATCTGCGTGAAGTTGATTTACACATCAGCACTCGATTCGCCTTAAATGTAAGTGAAAATCCAATCTATTTGTACGAGCAATATTTAGAGGCCTATGAAAAAATTAACGAATCTTTTGAAAGATTTATTCAGATGGGAAGCGGTCGGTTCACGAAAAAATATCAAGAATTTAAGTTTAAGAATTCGATTGGCTTTACGGCAGTACCGAAAGTTTTATTTAAGAAACATGCTGTGATAAATATATAAAATGATGATCAAAAATGTTTCTTACAGTCTATTCTTGCACATCTATTTCTTAACAGCAAACGTTATTATCGTATTTCATTCTATAAAAAAATTGAAAATCAATAAAACATGAAAGGAATTGAGTATCCTGTTTACGTTAAAGATATTGATAAAATTGAAACTCAAAACCCAGATATTGGAGTTAACATATTATATTATGCAATCGAAGATGATAATGAATCGTGTAATTCTAATAATATATATGTAAAACGTGTGAATAATAATCGAAAAATCGTGGTTTGGCTGTTGTTATTAACTGATGTTAAATTAAATCTAAAAAACATGACAAACGAACATAACGGTTTATCAAGGCTGTTGAGTGTAATAATAAAAGGTTTAGAAAATATAAACGTCTTAAATCTTGAACTAGTGAAAGAAAAGCTAAAAAAGACTTGCAATAATAAAGGAATTAACAACTAATAAAGGGTTAGTATGAGTGTAAAGGATCAAGAAAGATATGAAAAATACAGTAAATGTGTTATATGCGTTTGATGTTAACGAGAGTCGTTTTTTAAGTAAGGGCCGTTGGCGCGTATAGTTCTCTAGTTCGCGTTTATGCCGCAACATGCCGCCGCGCCACTTACCAGCATTCTTTGTGAACAAACTCACGCCAGTTGCAGCTCTGTAGCTGAAGTGTACGCTTAGTTGTGCGTCTTTAAAATGTTTAAAATTATTGAATCTCCCGCCGCGTGTGAGATACGGTCAGTCATACGTTTTTGACTACGAGAAATATATCGACTGTAGACATCCATCGCCACATAACTGAAGTTTATGGCCCTAATGCAATGAGTGAAGGTAAAGTGCGAAATGGGTTAGAGAGTTTAAAGGTGGCCGTGAAAACGTCCATGACGGAGAACGCTCAGGCCGGCTCTCTGATCACTGATGATTTGGTGGCTCCAGCTGAAACAAAAATTCGTGAGGACAGACGATTCACGATAATCACTCTGTCATTGGAATTTTCCCAAGTTCTAGGTCGGTGTTGTACAAAATTGTGACTGAAAACCTCAACTTCAAGAAATTGTGTTCCCGGTGGGTACCCAGACTCCTTACAGTGGACCACAAAGGGAAGAGTTTTGCCAGTTCATTGGACTTTTTAATTCGTTTCGAGGAAGAAGGGGATGGCATGTTGAGTCAAATCGTTACTAGAGATGAAACATGAGTATCCCATATCACCCCTGAATCCAAGCAAAAATCGATGGAATGGCGTCACACAACCTCTCCCGTCAAGGTCAAGGCAAACAAACGTTCTCAAGCGCAAGATTATGGAAACTGTGTTCTGGGACCGGCGCGGTGTTTTGCTGGTAGACTTTATGCCACGTGCAACAACAATCAACTCAGATGCCTACTGTGCAACCTTAAAGAAGCTCCGAAGAGCAATTCAAAACAAAAGACGCGGCATGCTTTCAAACGGAATTTTGCTCCTCCATGACAATGCAAGGCCTCACACTACTCACGCGACTCGGGACTTGATCGAATCTTTTGGTTGGAAAGTTTAGGACCATGCACCATATAGCCCCGACCTTACACCCAGCGATTTCCAACTTTTCTGGTACCTCAAATACCATCTTGGCGGGAAGCGCTTCAGTGATGACGAAGAAGTGAAAGCGGCTGTGAATTCTTGGCTGTCAGAGCAGGCGGCAGACTTCTTTGAAGACGGTTTTAAAAATTTAGTTGTAAGGTATGACAAGTGCATTAATAAACAAGGTAACTATGTAGAAAAATATGCAAAAGTATGTACAATCCATAAATAACTGTTTTTTTAAAAAAGTTATTTTAGATTTAAAAAAAAAAAAAAACGGCCCTTACTTAAAAAACAATCCTCGTATAAGATATCCTTCTCATACTGCTGGTAAATTTATCGGTCCTGCGTGTGAAAATTGCAATTTAAATTGTAAACTCGTAAAATTTATTCCGGTTGTATTTCATAATTTACGCGGATACGATTCGAATCGCATCCTATTGGCGGTTGACGAACTGAAAGATAAATTTGAAATTTCTTATCTCGCCAACGATAGTGAAAAGTAAGCTTTTCACTATCTATAACGCTCAAGAATAAAATATCGTATCGATTTCTATCTTGTAACTTAGATGACTTGGTGCGCAGTTTATTAGTTCGGTATCGTAAACTAATGTTTAAAGAAATAAAGACGTCATCGTTTAAAACAACATATTCTCGATTTCGAAACGATATACTAAGTAATCATGATGAAGACTATAGAGATTGAGCTGTATTGAACCTGCTAGTTTAACAAGAAGGTGTTTATCCCTATACATATATCAAAACGGCATCTGTTTTCGATGAAACACAACTACCATCCTTCCAAGCGTTTTATGATGATTTAAACGAGAACACATCTCCCGATCGGATTATATGTGCGCACAAAACATTTGGAATCGATTTAAAATTAAGTCGCTTGGTGAATATCACGATTTCTATATGAAATAGAACGTCGGCTGTCGGCTGATGTATTTATGAGTTTACGTAATAAAATGATTGAAATAAACGATTTAGATCTGTGTTATATATTTGCTCCGAATGGTCGTGGTTTGCTGCTCTCAAGGATACGAAAGCGGAATTAGAACTCGTTACAGACTCGGATATGTATTCGCGGTGGCGTGTCGATGATTCCCGATCGTCGAAAATGTTTTCCGAAAAGAAGGGAAAAAATTATCCTACATCCATTCCATTAGCGTGATCGATTTCTTTATAACTTTTCAATATTTTATTGCATGTTATCTAAAAATGTAATTAAATTGTTAATTATAATTAGGTTAGTTTTCTTAAAGGTTATTTTAGTTTCATTAGGTGGTATTTTATTGTTTTCAACCGCGACGCAATTATGCGATGGGGTTCTAAATTTACAAGGAATATGTTACATCTCTAAAATATATACTACTGATTATATAACATTAATACTGCGTTTAAATTTTACGTCGCGATTACTGTGACTGTTTTTTTTTTAAGCCCTTAAAATTGATATCATAGGACTATTTCATAAAAAAAATTCAAAAGATATCAACATAATAGTGTTCAATTGAAATTAAAGTTGCAAGAGCTTGAAATTATAGCGGAAAGATTATGTTATATAAACAATCAACTTACATGTGAAATTTCAAATCATAAATTTGAAAACGATCAATTGAACAATAAAGTAGAGAGACTTAAAACTATGGCAGTACCATTTACATATTATGACATGGATAACTGTCTTATAATTATACATAAGCATAAACCGGATGATCCATATAGATAATAATATGCTATCCGCATTAAATATGAATGATTACAATGTACATTTAATAAATTAAAGGAAAGATACCCCGATAATGAAGTCGTACATCAAAAAATAAAAGAGACAAGAGTGTAATTTTTTCAATTATGCTTATCACCACCTTCATTTTAAAAGGAAAGGGAATCGTTTTGAGCGTACGATAGGTATTGATACTTTAACAAAACAATTAGATCAACATTTAATTTATATAAATATTATATATATATATATATATATATATATATATAAATTTTAATACTTAATTTATATAAAATTTTCAATTTATATGAAAATCATTTAAAGAATTTGTAATATGTTATTTTGGATGTATTTTTTCTTCATTAGAGCGGTGTCAATTAAAACTGGTTTAGCAAAAGAATTACATAAGCCAGCCAGACGCAATTAATCAACAAGAAAAACCGAACTAAAGGGTCTTTTGATCTTGTCCAAACAGATCTTGTCGAAATACATTTACAATTTACACAATTTTTTACACATTTACGATTAACACGTAACATGTCTTTTGATGATTTTAAATCGCTATGCGATCACGTTTGGACACTAACCGTTACGCTTTTCTAGTTATCGATAAAGAGAGTGACAAAAATAAAGGTCGTTATGGAAACGGTATCGATAAATTCATCATCATCGATTGAACGCCACGTTGCTATATTGAACGCAGCGCTGAATATTTTCGCGAATAGACTATTATTTTGAATTTTTTTTTAATATAGGAACATGTGTAAGACGGAGAAACAAATGGTTGAAATTGATAAATTAAATAAAGATTTTAAATGTAAACATGCGGCTTTCGTAATGGTCTTAGTTGAAGAAGAAGAAGCTGTATTTCAAAAACGGTTTAAACCGATAATAGATCCTATAAAAGAAATTAAAGAAAAAAATGGATAAACCAAAACCGTCAAAAATCTTAACTAGGATTCTGTACAGAAGAATTGAGAGGAGAGTGGAAGAAGTGCTAGGAGAAGACCAATTT
>JAAAKQ030204416.1:0-11775 GCA_010016005.3 Zanna intricata | reverse complement strand
AATGTATAAACTAGAATTAAAATAAAAAACATTATAAACATAAGATATATATTCAAATACATAATATATAATAAATTAGCAAGATAAAAAAAGAATATAAGTAATATATGCTATATTTGTAGAACCTTTTCGAAATAAACATGCTGGATAAATGCTCATTATTTAATAAATACCCCTTGAAATGTTTATATATATATATATATATATATATATATTGTAATTTATTATTCAAATTGACCTTATTGAATTTTTACTGCCCGAGTTTGTTGAAGAAATACCAAATACAGCATCTAAAAAAAAAAATTTGTGTTTTTTTACAAGTTTCAATGAGATGAATTCAAATGAATTATTCTGATAAATCTAGGTTTGTGTTAGTTGTATATTATCGTATGAGCTGAATGAACTCTCAATAGTACTATTGTGAGTTGAGATAGAACAAATTTTTTTTTAAATTGTGTGAAAAATGTTTTCTGCTTAACAGAGTTAATTTTGTTAGTTTATAAGATTAATACTGTACATCTTACTTTTGGTTTGAAATCAAGATATTAAAATAAAACCCTGAAAATTTTAGTAATCTTGTATGAAATTTAAATTATGTGATTATAATATTAATTGATATTTATATTTATATCTTAAATATGGATTATATTTGAGTTTAACAAAGGGGTCAGTTATATTGGATTTATCTTGTTCACTAAAACATCATATCCATTATATTTTGTTAATCATTTGTTGCATTTTTCAGCTGACACAAGTAGGTGTAATAGTTGTATTATATTTCAGTATTTCTCTGGCTGAAAAACAATTAATCTCAAAAACTTCAATTTGTAGAACACAAACAAAAAACACTAAACCCATCCGATAATCATTAAAAAAATTTCCAGTCATGCTTAATTTTATAAACAAGCTGATATTTTCCTAATGTTTTATCGCTCAGAACAATAGATTGTAAATTTCTATTTATTACATAACCTCTAAATTTATTAGCCAAAGATCATGCATTAGACGTCTTTAAAATTATGAACCATTTAGCGATTTTTAACAACAATCCACTAATGTTGGAAGTATTAAAATTACGACACATATAAAAACATCAGAAAATGAAACCTTTCATATATCCTAACTTTTCGACGGTTTTTTAATTTTCTCAGTTCCTTTTTTTTATGTTTCTAATTTAGTTTCAAAAAATTTTTTTTTTAAATTTCTTTATCTACAAATAATTGGAAATTGTAAACCGTTTTAAAATGTACTTCATTTTCATCCGATGATTCAAATAATTTCTCTTTTATTTCTTGATCTGCATAGGTCAGGGACGTTAAGCCATAAAAATAAACGATAATAAAGGTATTGGCTTTGGAGAAATAGGATGCAGTATAGAGAATATAGTTAAACATATATAACGTAAAGCAATTTTAAACAGAATATTGTTAAAAAAAATTTTTCTCAGAAATAAAAAAATAAAAAGGAAATTTAAAACAAAATTAATGGATAAATAAGTAGTACGCTGCTCTAACAGAAAATTCTATTAAATATGAATTCAAATCTAAATGCAATTCCAACAGAAATTTTGCGGATAAAATGGCAAAACTTTCAATAATATAAATTACTTGATAAAAATAAATTAGCTTGAACGAAAAGTTATTAATTTAAAGAATATTTTATTGAACAATTTAAAACTGTTGATAACCCATCATAATTTTTCTAACGATAATCGATAATATATACTATTTTTTGATCTTTCTTAGTGGGACTTTTTTCTCTTATGACTATCGTATTTTTATATCTGTTTTAATTCCTTTTAAGACACATCGAAGAAATATTAATTAAAAATTTAAGAACTTCATAAGTTTTAAAGTATAACTTTATTAGTAGAAAGGTCGGTTAAGTGGTAAATTTTTTTTTTGTACCCAATTTTATCAATTGCGAATCCCTTTGATGAAAGAAAAGCAATGGTTTGCCGCAGTAAGATATGAAGATTGGGAGGAAATTCTAAAGGAAGCTATATTTAGTAGCAAGAAATGAGTTTGCGGCCTCGGTTCAATTATTTAGTGGCAAGTTAAGTGTTTTCTTCAAGCAATTCTTCTTCCTGTAAAAAGGCGTAGAAGCCTTTTGTTCGCGAGTATCCATTTTATTGCATTATCAAACAGTCGATACTACGTTTTACTCAGTTAACCAATGCTAGTTTTATTATAAAACTAGAGATTATCAACAAGAATGTATGAGTCAGTTCGTATATTTTTTCAGTTTTCAGGGCTTAAATTGAAGTCAAATCCTATATGACTTGCAAAAATATTACGTATTATGGAAAAAAAGTCCGTTAATTAAAATTTTTAATAAAAGTTTTAATATGTATAAGTAAATATTATTTATATAATTATATTTTTTTTTTTTTTTTTTTTTTTACAATTATGAATATTTATACTAAACACTTGATAATATTCAATTTCTTCCAATTTAAAATAAGTATTATCTTTAAAAATGTATAATTGAAAAACAATGTCAAAAAATATTGTTAAATAATAATTAAAACGGATTATGATAATTGCTGCAGAAATTTACTCCCTAATTTATAATATCCAGTCAAATAAAACTAAATTATAAATTAAAAAATAAATTGCTGGCATTAGACATTTCGTTAAATGAAGTTAATTTAATGTAAAAGTTACCATTAGCGACTTAAAAAAAAAAAAAATGTTCATTTGATATAAAGAAATATTTAAAATAATTTAGTGAATTATAAAATGTGCTAAATTTAAAATAAAATTGTAAATATCTAACTTTTTACTTTATCTAAAATAAAAAAAAAAGTCCTTAAAGTAAAGGTAGTAATTAATTAATCTCTATTATTAATATAAGAAATATTTTATTTGCTAACTACAGTCACACATAGACTATCTGTGTAATTGGTTGAATTGTACGTAGTAATTGGTAAAAGTTGGCAGGCGCAACCTTTTCAAGAGTTCTTTGGGGTACCTTTATAAATAAGTTTTAATACTATTTACATATAACTGTTTTTGATTGATAATAAATTACGGTCGACAAAATATACTACTTGGTTTTTATTTATTTTTGAGTGAGCAATATTTCATAGAGGGAAGTTTTATGATATCGTCGGTATTTTTTTTATTTAAAATATTTCACAGAGCATTCACGTAAAATAAGTACGTTCACATAGGCTAAGCTTGCACAGTAGCATGCAGTGCAGTTAATCTGCTTCATATGTATTATAATAAATGTTCTTTACTTAAAATATTTTTCAAATTTTTTTAGAAAATATAACATTAGGAAAACAGCTTGTTATTATTAACAAAATACGCACAACCAAAATATCTCCAACTGTAGCTATAAAATAACCAATAAAAATTTTTTTTAACTGTACTATACGTATAAACACGGCAAAGAAAGTAAAACGGCAAAAAAAATTTTAAAAAGAATTATAGAAATAAAAACAACTGCAATAGAATTATTCTTTCTATAACATCGGCAGTCATAACAAGTGGAAATATATAAAATTTAATTCAGTGCGAATTTTTAATTTTTAAAGGGTACATCTATAACTAAACTGTTGTTTAGTTTGATAAATACTAGTTTATCGTAAATGGATTATCGAATCAAAAAAATGAAAGCGTTTTTCAAATAAAATAAACATTTAATTTATCCAAAAAGTCTTTTTATTGAATCAGTAAAATATTATATCAAATTTTAATGTATATTATAGGTATAATTATTTATATTCTTGTTTTTATGAAAGTAATTATTTGAATCAATAACATAAGACATTTATTAAGTTAATTGCTTAGATAAAACGCGTTTTTAAATAATATATTTAAATAATTGAACTGAATAAAATCTCAAAAAAAGAATTAGAAATTTTTTTTAATAACTATTTATCATTTGCTAAAATATTTGTTATTTTAAAATACATATATGATAAAACTAGATTGTCTTTACGTTCACACGATACGAAAAATATTTTCTTTAGCGCATACATATTTTTTATATCGATTGACAGAATATAATTTTGCAGTTATGTTAATTATGGTTTAAGCTTATTTAGAACAAGGATAAATCTTTATGATTATTATTTATAGTATTTTATAGTTTACATTGTTTAATTTCAGTTACGTGCGTGTGTCTTCCAGAATATCTGGCGGTCAATGAAAACTGTCTGGTTACCAGAACAAAAAAAGAAGGCTATGAAAGGAAGCCGATAGGTAAAAAAAAGTTGGCGCGTTAAATAAATTTTTCCTAATTTTTGCCAAAACAAATGACGACTCTGGGAATTCAACATCAAGTTCAGTTACAGAAGAAAATATGGAATTGTCAGAGGATGATAATAAAAAAAAAATGGACGATTCAGTTCAATTGGCATTCTGACACTATCATTATCAGATAAAAGCATTGAAAAAAATTGACACCAACGTGACACCAAATCATAATTCCGGTCAAAATATAATGGCTAAAAATGAAGCAAAGATTAAAGTTTTGTAAAACTATAAATGCGGCCGTTCAAAGAATTATTAATTCCAAAAAAAATCATTAGAATGAGTTGCTTTTAAGAATCGTAGCAATTACTAAAATGCTTGGTGGAAGTGGTCTGGCTTTTCAAAGTATAATCGACAACTTTTTTGAGTATAGTAACGGTAATTTCTCCAAAGTATTTGAGTTGTTATCTGAATTTGATCCCGTTATGGAAGAGCACGCCCGTAGAGTGGTCAAAAAGCACATTATCTTGAAAAAATATTAAAAAAACGAGATAATAGAGCTGCTGCATCAAAGTGCAAAATCTCATATTATTGATGAAATAAAAAAAAAAATCCAAATATTTTTCCATAATTTTAGACTATGTTTCTGACATTAGTAAGGTAAAGCTAATGACTCTTGTAATCAGAGATGTTTCAATCAATAAATTTGACGCTGATGTTGAAATTAAAATTAATGAAAGCTTTTTCGGCTTCTTACCAGGCGAAAGATCCACAGGAAAAAAAAATGTCTGATAATTGGAAAACTTAATGATTGGGTTTAAATTTTCAGGATATCAGAGGCCAGAGATGCGACAATGGGTCCAATATGAGGAGCGATAAAGCAGGAATGCAATCTAGAATTAATAGATATAATTCGCAAGCATTATATGTTCCGTATAGTAGCCATTCTTTTAATCTTGCTGTTAATGATATGGAAATAGAATACTTGGAAGCCGCTAATTTCTACAACATAGTCAAAAAAACATTTTTTTTTCCCCATCTACTTTTCGATGGGCAATACTTTAAAAAACGTGTTTAAGTTTTAACTTTAAACCACTGAGTGATGCTAGATGTAGAGTAGGACAGAGGCCTTACAGCCTTTGAGATTCTATTTGGCAGATGTATACGACGCTTTGCTAATCATTTATGAAAACGAAGAAATTGATTATTTAATAAGAGAGGAGGCCTCAGGTTTATTAAATTATATTAAACAATTTGAGGGTTTTTGTTCATTAGTTATTTGACATAAAATACTAAATTTCATTAAAACAATAAGCAAGTTGTTGCAAACAAAAGATTTTGATCTAGCCTCTGGCACTTCATCTTTTACAAAACTGTAAAATATTTTTTAAGAATTTTCGATCGTATTCGTGCTTCGACAAAACTATTAATGATGCAAGAAATTCCTACCGAAATTGACGTGGAGGTTAATTTTGGATAAAAAATAACACGATACCGTGTTAGAAGAAGAAAAAGGAAATTTTCATATTAAGCATGAGATGAATCCACCAAAGATCCAAAAGAAAAATATAAAATAGATTTTTTTTTATTTTACATTCGATCAAGCACTACATGCACTAGATACTAGATTTGAACAACTTAGTATCATAATTAATGATTTTCAATTCTTATGTAATAAAAAAGATTTAAATACCATTTCCAAAAAAAACTCCTACTAAACACTACTAATTTAGAATGTATTTTTATAGATAGTGATTCTATCACAAAAATAGGGTAGAATTAGCAGCGGAAATTTCAGCGATATCTGCCCTTTGGGCAAAAAAGGAAGCCTAACTAATCTATTGAACTTAATAACAAAGTTAAATTTTGCCCCAAACCTTACTATTTCTTTAAGAGTATTTCTATCAATACCAATTGATAGAAGATATCAATTAGCTATAGCACTTAGCTATAGCAAAGTGGCGAAAGAAGTCTTCCTAAGTTGAAATTAATTTAGAACTTCTTCCGTTCGACTACTACAAAAAATCGTCTTAGTGGTTTGGCAAAACCACCCAAATTATGGGTAATAGTACTAAAATGGGTTGTTTCCAAGTAGTATTGTTAAACAGCCGGCCTCCGTGGCGCGAGTATTAGCGTTTCGGCCTTTTATTCGGAGGTCCCGGGTTCAAATTCTGGTCAAGCATGTCACTTTTACACAAGCTACAAATCATTCATTTCATCCTTTGATGTAATACCTAACGGTGGTTCCGGAGGTTAAAAAACAAATATTGTTAAACAATTGATTCAATAACATTCATTCAACGAATATCTGAAAAGGGGAAAGAAGATAATAATATACCTTCTTTGTATCTTGCAGTATTATAAAAGAACTAATAATACTAACCTAACATGAAATAAAAAAAAAATGATAATAAATGAATATTGATAATAAACATCGTAAGCTAAATAAAACATCAAACGCAACATTATTTTCAGAAATAATTACTGTGCATCATCCTTCATTTCTGATCAAAAACTAAAAATCTGCTCTTCTGACGCACTACTGCGATAGGGTATTTTATATATATTTTCTTCTTTTTTTTTTAACCTCCGGAACCACCGTTAGGTATATCTTCAGAGGATGAGATGAATGATTTGTAGCGTGTATGAAAATTCCATCCTTGACCAGGATTCGAACCCGGGACCTCCGGATGAAAGGTCGAGATGCTACCACTCGCACCACTGAG
Organism: Zanna intricata; assembly: GCA_010016005.3. Taxonomy (NCBI): domain Eukaryota; kingdom Metazoa; phylum Arthropoda; class Insecta; order Hemiptera; family Fulgoridae; genus Zanna; species Zanna intricata. Next base: position 4,844 of record JAAAKQ030204416.1, on the reverse strand, counting down.
GCCGGCATTTTTAAATGTTATAATCCTTCAAGTCAATCATTCCAGGCTTCTCAAGCATTATTTAAATAAGAATTATAAAATTTTATTTCATCTCTATATTATTGAAATAAACCAATAGATAATGAAAATTTCTATTATACAGTATATCATTCATACTGTTCGTACTGTTATTATTCATATCGTTCATATGTAAAATTTGTTAGTTATCATAGTCGCTATTTGATGTGCTGTTTAATATAACACATCTTTATTATTCCAGCCACTGAATTTAATGACACCTTGTGAAGAATTTTTCGTTATCTATTTAAACAAAGAAATAAGAAAAATTCTGGAAGTGAGCTTACTGCGACTCTAATAAGTTGTTAAACATTATTAAAAAATTATAATTGATAACACTTAATACATACAGATACTCTCAGTTTTCATATGAAAATGTAAATTTTGTAACAAAATTTTTACCTATTAACATTAAAAAGTAAACAAGAATTAAAGATATAATAATACTATTTCGTCAAAATAACTGAAAATAAACGTGTAATTAAAACGAGTTGCCTCAAAAAACTATGTTAATTTGTTGTACATTATATTCAGATTTATTCAGTCTCAAGTAATTCATTTCCTCTTTAATTATTGTATTAAATAATTATTTCATATGAAATTGTTTACTATTTAACTGGCTTAATTGTCAGCTGATAATTTTTTTTTTATAATGATTAAAATTTATTATTGTAACTTTATTCTAAGATATATGTCCAACACGAATACTACACGAACAGTAACACTGTAACAATCATTTCCATAAAAACATGTATTCAGCATTCATAGATATTAAAGGATATATTTTAGATATGACTAAATGTTCTTTTATTTATTCAAAATTAACCACTGACATTAGTTTAAATTTTTTTTATACACCCCCCACGGTAACCGAACCCGCTGTTAGGCATTACTCAGTCGCCCGCGGAGTGTCGTGGCAGCAGTCTGCCCACCTTTCTTAGCCACCATCTGTGGCAGTCCAATAGGGGTCCTCCCACCTTCTTCGGAACGCACTGACCTCCGCTTCTGGAATGCCGATGCGTCCCTCCACTGGGGGGCTAACCTTCCCGTCCATAACCTACAAGTTTCAGGAGAAGCTTTTCATACCTACCTTTCACTTTCCGCGTCCCTCACATGCCCCGAGGGTCCCTCGGGACATGATTGGTGTCATCATTATAAAATCATCATTGGGGAGTTCTGTCCCGCCCACCCTTGCGTGTGACGGACCAGAATACCCTAGACAGAAAGGGACCTCCCTGGCCCTAAACGTCGCCACGTTTGGACCCACACACAGATTATACAAACACAAAAAAATTACAAAAATTACACCCATAATAAAAATAAAATGCCAACTCATCGCAAGGCTAGAACTCCTGATTTGGTGAGCCCTGGACGTCCTCTTTCTCCAATTAGTTCCTGGCAGCCGCTTCCCTGAATCTGCCCTCCTTTTCCTTAACTCTGAGGATCCTTTCTACCAGCTGCTCAATTTCTTTCTAGCCCTGAAGCATGTACTGAACTCTGTTATCCGGGTTGAGCCATGTCAGCCGCGTCCATCGACTCACCTGAACCCATTTTGAACAGTCAAAGCGTGTGTTCCGGTGTATGTACTTGATCTCAATATTCTCACTCCGAGGCCTCGGAATAGTTACAATTAGTATACCAAAATGGTTATTCATTCAACAAGTTTTCTGTACATTACAAAACAATAAATATTACTGAAACATATAAGCGCAAACCAAGCATACCACTAACAGACAATGGCAGTAACAAAAATTAAAGTGGTTGTGATGTTTTACAACACTAAACGAAAGATTAGTTCTGCACAAAACTAAAATGAGAATAGTCATTATTAACATATAAAGGATTAATAGGATGTTAACAAGGGTGACCGTTGTAGAAATCAGCTCTTCTATTTAGAATCTCCTTAATCTAAGAGCTTTTAATAAATCTCTTAGAGCTTTAATATAGGTTGAATAATATTAAAAAAGAAAATCACAAAAAACCTGCTGATGTTAATAAAAAATAAGTAATTAATCCCTAGTCATTTAAATTTCTGCAGTGTTACAATTTAATTGCATTGACAGCTTCACTAATAGGTCTAATCGACGACCTTTGTTATGGGGAGGGGGGAGGCAATAAACACTGTAAATAATTACCATATTTATGAGGTTATTACGAAAATGTTTTCAGTGTGATTCTTGTCGCTACTGACAAATGAGTTAATTAGCCTTAAATATCACTTATCAATAACCACAGATTTTCTTGTCTTCAAATAATGTCATGACCATTATAAGGTTACAAAAATAATTTGATGATAATACACAAAATGACGAAAGTCTACTCTTAATATAAATAAGTTTTTTTTTTTTAATTAAACTGTTGCATTATTCAAATATTTATTCAATATACAACATATGTTTATCAAATTGCTTATAAATTCATCTGGATTCGTAAAAATTAAAAATTACAAACTAATTGAAAATAAAAAAATAAACGATCGTATTCCTGAAAATCCCAACAATAATTTATCACATTTTGATTTCCCAATTCGTAATGAGTGACTTCACAATGTTGACCGATGCAAAAAAATGTTTTTTTCTTATTTAAAAGCTATGGACAAGTTACACATACCACGAACAATATTCAACAGCATACAGGTGTTTCGTTGTCAAACATTAAGGAATTACAGCCTTATAAGTATTACAAATAACTGTACATTGCATCCTACTTGATTGAGAAAAACCAAATAAAGAAATTTTATTAATTTCTCTTTTACTAATAATATTAACTATAATTTTACTTAATATTAGGCAAATATACTTCACCATGAACCTTTATTATAGGACTATCTTTTATAATAATTTTGTCATTTCTAGCATGATTCCTCTGCGCTGAATGCAAATTCACTCCTATTCACTCCTCTAATCTTGCTGTTTTATCTCTTTTTATTCTAGGCAAGAAAATGCGCAACATAGAACAATTGTTACATTTTATATAAGTTATATTTTTATTCAGGAGACCAATATGACTTATACTTAATATACTTAACCCTTTCAACCTTTTAGACACTTCATTATCGTTATCCATTTTGTTGACTTTTATAATCTATGCCACTCATCAGTTATATTTTAACTCTTACATATCCCACTGTTTTTTCCATCTTTCAGACATATCTGCTAATCTTTTCTTTGAATATCTGGTTCCCCATGAATTTTCAAAAATTATTTTTGAATACTTATTCAGGTACATTACTTGTTTCCTTAACAACTATTCCCAGATACTAAATTTTTACTGTTATATTTTACAAATATTTTATTATCTTTATATTATTCTTTGTTGATTAGCATTTTTTTCTTCATAATCTTAATAAGTATATTACAATTATCAAAACTTTTTTCACTTATCTGAGCAGGATTTTTAGTGTAACGATAAATTAAACTTTTTTATTATACAGGACTGTTTTCAGTTCAATAAAATTGACGGATTCATGATTTATAAAAATCACTTTTATACACATTAAATTAGAATTAATCGGGTATATCTTTATAATTTTTGTAGAAACACTACAAACCAGCAGTGCACTAGCTTAGTTTATAGCATTAATGCAATAAATTTTTATAACAAGAATTTATGAGGAAAACCATATTGATGTGTTATGAACAAGAAACTTTCATTTTAGTAGTCTTTAAACCGAATCAACAAAGTTTTTACAATGATATAAAGTTATTTTTAATAAGGTTGTCTTTGGATTTCATTATAGGTAACTCAATATTTTTCGCTTAGATCAGAATATAAAATTTTGATTCAAAAGTTAGTTTTTCTGAAGAATTAATAATAAAACTAATATTTTATTTTTTTATAATAATTTTAAAAAATTTAATAAGTAAATAAATTCTTACTAACACTAATGATCTACAGAACTTTATAAAAAAAAATACGTTTACCAGTCTTTTTCAGTTTCTTCTTTTCTTTATTATTCTTCAGAAATAACCAGAATGGAATTATAAATTTCCAATTTAATAAATTTTATTGTTATAATCGGCAAAATAATTAAAAACTGACTAGTAATCTTTTAACAAAAATAAACTATTTTTTTAATTTTATTCTTCTTTTAAAAAGCATAGAGAATTATTAATTAAAATTTAATTAAAACTACAAATTAAAACAATAAGTAAATTATTAATAAACCTTTAAAATTGTTAATTTTTTTTAAAAAAACAGTGTTAACAAATTTTTAATTATTTGACATGAATAATAAACTTTGTTTAAATTAAAATTTTTTAGTAATTTTTTTTGTTAAAAACAAATTTTTAAACAAAGTGAATAATATATTTTACATTAATAAGATATTCTCTACAACTATTCATCAACAAATACCATAACCATGTAAAAAAATATCAAACAAAATATCATATGTTTATTTTAAGTTTTATTTAATAATAGCTAAAACTAGATGTACTTTTAATCACAAAGGGCCCGCGCTGCATATTTTCTTTGCCGGTACAATGCTATTAAAAATAATAATAATATGTTGCGATTTCTCATTAAATATGAACAAATGATCCTTCTATTCCTTCAAAATAATACATTTACGCATATATATATATATATATATATAAATACACAATATATATATATATATATATATATATATATATATGTGTGTGTGTGTGTGTGTGTGTGTGTGTGTGTGTGTGTATGTGTGTGCGCGTGTGTGCGTGTGTGTGTGTATGTGTTAAATATAAATAAGATTTTTATTCCTAAGTAAGAAAATAATTAATCACAGATAACAATAATTCAACAATCTC
>JAAAKQ030204405.1:0-11775 GCA_010016005.3 Zanna intricata | reverse complement strand
TCATCCTCTGAAGTAATACCTTATGGTAGTTCTGGAGGCTAAACAGAAAAAGAGAGAAGTAGAAAAAAAGAAAAGACAAATTATTATCATAAATGAGTATCGAAGGTGAAGGTTTTACTATCTCCATTAAGTGTCTTTCAATTTTTGGTTTGTTTGTAAATAAAAAATCAAAACAGAAAACATAATAAAATAACATGTTTATGGAAAACCAATCTAAAGGTATGTTTTTAATATTGTATTGAAAAAGATATATGTGAAAGAAGTAAGTGAATGACAGATTGAAAATGGTGGGCGACATCAAAGGGTGAAGGGATGATGTATTTATTTTATTAGCAGCAGGAGCTGGGTAACATACTCCTACAAGAGACATGTTCATCCTTCCTTCACCCATGTAAAAAAAAAAACAGTTGCCACTTTGAAAAATGAAATTTTATGGAAAATTTTTGTTAAAATCAGCACATCTGGTAAAAATTGTGTTAAAAACAAATAACTGAAGAAGTATGAAAATTTAAGTAAAAACAGAACCTTGCTTAGCAAAGTTAACAAATCATAAGAAAAGTGACTGACATAAGAAAAATGTATATGAAAAAAAAAATGTGTATAACCCAAAAATATAAAGGTTACAGAATTAAAGACAAAATATAATATATATTTTATATTTCAATTTTTTTTCTTTTTTAGCATAAACTAAAATTAAATAAGTTACATAATTTAATATACATAATAATCATAATAATAATAATATCAACACACTATTAATTCTTTGATATGAGCTGACAAAAAAAAAAAATCTTTTTTGATATATATTTTATAAATGGAATAATTTACAATATCACTTTTTTTTATGATTGTATATTTCAAAACCGTTTATAAAATAATTTATGCAATAAAATTTTACTTATTTCCTTTATATGAAAATCTGAATTTTATTAAAGTTAGTTATACAATATTAAAATAAAAGAATTGCGCAAAATTGTGGAATGGTCCAATTGGAATTTGTACATAAGAAATATATAAAGAATAAAACAGACAACAATAGTAAGTTAGTTATCTAGTCATCTTTGGTGGATCAAATAATAATAATAATAATAACTAGGGTATAGCAGGCTAATGTTTGATAAATTATGCATACTGTTATTGCTTATTTAGTAAAAGGCATAAAAGTTTAGCAATACAACAAAGCATTAAAAAGTAGCAATTCACCAGCTTATCATTGTTATTATTATCATCATCATTATAACAATATAATATTACTAGATTAATTTTCCCCAAAAAAAATTATATTTTATTATGTTTTATAAAAATATTGTGTGAAGATGGGAAAAGTTACAAGTGAATAATGAACAAAACAAAAGGCAAAATACTAGAAAAATATTTGTTTTACTGAAATTAACAACTCTTAAAGTAAAACTGATTTAAAATGATCTGAGTGAAATAATTAAGGTATTTAAATAGATTTTTAGCAGCTAAACTTTCAAATTTTAAGATCAATTACAAATAAATTAAACCAGATAAAATTTAATAACATTTAACACATAAGAAAAAATAAAAACCACTATTTGTCAATTCTGCACGTGTAACAATTTATTGAATTCTAATCCTTTAAAATAAAAGTTATTTGAATAATTTGAGTGAATTCAATTAACAGACTTACAATTAAATATACAGTACATAAACAAAAGAAGATAACTTGCTGATGTACTACTATTAAGCTGTTTATACATTTGCATATCCTTGATAACCAATATAATATTGTTTATTTGTCACTCTTCTTCCAGTAAAAATTAATTGGTTACATCACAAACTCTTTGTGAGGCAAGACTGTCTATTAATTGGCATAATTATATATACTATCACAAATTGTTAAAACATTGTGAATGACACAATGTTTAAAACAAAATCTTCTCCTATCACTGAGTCAGTCATTTAAAACAGCATACAGAATATATGTACTTACAGAAACTGTTTACTAACAGGCTGGACATTATCAAGGTTCGCTCCATAACTTCTAATATAAAGTCTTATGCATGCATTTATTCTATAAAAATTTGTAACACTGACTGTGGACCATATACTAAGTAAATGTAAATAATATCAATAATAAATAAAATAAAAATATCACCTACTGCTTTTTTTTTTTTAAATTCTTTTACATTGGCCTTTCGTTATGCACACCACATCAATCTACTAATTTCTTTTTAATTTAAAAAAGAAAAAACTCCTTCTTAGTCAGTAATACATATATATTATTGTTCTTATTACACAAAAGAAATGAAACCTGAAACATTTCTTTTGTTTTGTTATTTGCCTATTACAAATAACTATTTTCAAATTTTTTCTCTCAAAACAACTGACCTTTTATAAATGTAGCATTTTCGTTTAAAAACATAAATTTTCTTTTACATTAAAAAATATAAATATTTTATAAAATTATATTAATAAATAAATTCACATTTTTATATATCAATAAATACCATAATCCTAAGATTCAAATGAATTCAAGTTCATATCATGTTATATTCATTTTATCAATCTTAAAAAATTTTAAAACAAAAAGGAACCTTTATCCAACATGCGATTTTGTTGATGCGTATATTATAGTAATGAGTTTCAGAACTTGTTAAATGAGTAATGTACTTGTTAAACTCATTATAGTAATGAGTTTCAGTTAATGTTAAAACCACATTACACATACAAAAACATATAAATGTACATCACAAAATTTATGTTTTAATAGCAAGCACATTCACATTTTATAGAAGTGAACCACAGTTATGGCAAACAAACACAAACTAAGTTGTCAGGTTGTGATGGACCAAACACCTTAATTTTAACCTAAACATCAAACAAATTCACATGACACATGACAATTTCTGGAAACTAAAAATCAAAATCTAGTATGCAGCAATCTTATGATAACTGTAAATTTAAGTATAAAAGCAATTTAATCATGTTCTTTTTTTATTAAAATGAAATAAATGTTATAAATTCATATATATATGTACATAATGCAAATCTTCCAATAATATTACTGAAATATTAACAATTCAATATGTTTTATTTATCACTTTCATTCCTACAGTAATATAAGTCCATAACTGATAAAGAACATGGGACAAAGAGATGTTTACATTAATTAATGTTTTAATTAACAATATAATCGGCATCAACCACTTTTAATAAGGTTTAATCATGCAATCTGAATTTTAAAAGTTATTAAGTCATTGATTCATTAAAAAAATTAGTTTTTGTTTATATTCTTCGTTATATATCCTTTTTTTTGGAGTTTATAAATTATTTAGTATAGTAAATTTATGTAGGAAAACACAAAAAATCCAAAGACATAAAATATACTACTGTAAAATCTTGTGAACAAAGGAACTGAAATTAACTATAATAAAGCAAATAAATTACTACTATACTTTCAAATAGGTTAGAGATTTGAGGATACTATACAATGCCTTTCATTTCAATAAATTGTCTTGATTTATCAAAATTTGACTTGCAGAGAAATTGATTTACAAGTCGAAAAATTCCTTACTCTATTAAAATTAATCCTTACATCTTTAGGTAAGTAGAAATATAAATCCTCAAAACGAACCACTTCCTCAGTTCTTACTGAAGATAAGAGGTGCCCTCATACCATTTGTTTCTTTCCAGGAAAGAAGTAAATTAAATATTATGTATAGTTATGATTTCTGGTCCACAGTCAAAGTATTAAAAAAACAAATTTATGCAAACTAACAGCAAATTAATTTTTTCATCAACAGTACTATGATGCAGACACAATAACTCTGTATTCTAATATGTTTATGTAATTATTGTCATATTATATGATGTAATATAGATTTATTGATTAGAATTAATAAAATATATTTCTAATTATTGACATTCAAACCAGAAAGTTAATAAGAATAGTAATTAATAATTAAATAAATAATGAAATTAATGTACTGGCATAGAAAGATAATTTTGTGCTAGTTTGAATTAAGTATGCAGAAAAACCAAAGCCACTACTACTGAATCACCTATAACACACACAAATGTTTATTCATCCATTATCAAGATAAAAATATAATAAAAAAATGTCTGAAACATTCTGAAATGACTGAAACAATACTACTGTAAAATAATCAGAACTTTAAAAAAAAAATACATTAGTTTAAACATAAAACTATTAAAATACAATAAATACCTTAAAATAAAAATTAAACAATTCTGAATAAAAATATTTCAAACAACCATATTAGTAATAATAAATTAAATGACTCATATTAAAGCTACCATAGAGAAAACTGTACAATAAAATAAATTATAAAAGATGACAAGGTAAAGATAGTAAATAGGAAATAGGCCTAAAAAAACCCATTAAAACATAAAAATATAATTCAAAGTAAGAGGTGCATAAAAAATCTTTAACACTCTGGAGCCTCTGACTGCATCTCATTTATCTGATTAATGATTGCTTTTATATTCTAGTTTGATTCTGATATAGTTATATCTTGATGCAAGCCTTGGATTTATTTCAGCAGTTCATAGATAACTGAGAGCACTTTTGTAATAATCTTTAACTTTATTACTGTATGCAAGATATAAATTGCAAGTTACAAATTGTAGCTAAATAATCCTTCTTAAAATTTTCTCTTACAGAATCAAATCAAAAATCACTTTATCTTAAATACTCAATCAAAACATTCTTATCTAACCAGATGCTATAACATAAATAATATTTTTGTTTTAAATGCTATGATGTATTATTTAATGATTTTTTGGGAAAAAATAATAAAATTTTTATTAGAAATGAATAAAAAATAGTTTAAAGTTAAAAAATTAGTGTATAAATTGTCTATTCTGCAATTTTAACAATAATGTCACATTTCACACATCGTAATTCACAGATAATTTGTGGCTGTTCCACAAATAGATACAGAGAACTGTTCTAAACCGGCGTCATATCTGCAACTCATGACTTATTTTTATTTTTTCTATAGAGCACTATCAATCATAAATATGTTTCATCAATCAATTATACCAATAAATTAATAATAATAAACCAATAAATTAAACCTTTAGTAATTTTCTTATCTTTACTTTCTATATCTTTTTATTCAATGAGGAAAATGAAAAATATGATTCTCTATTTTTTTCATATAATTTATTAACATTATAATTACTACAAACAGATTAAACATGATCCAGCTTTCAATTAGAATCCACTGTAAACAGTAGTCATGTTTTATAATCTCTAGTTCCTTGAAATATCTTAATAAAATACTCCAGAGAGCAGACACTCTGAACAATGGATGAGAAAATACCTTTGTATCTCCAAATAATCTCTGTAATAAATAAAATAAATGTATATGTTTAAAGACTGGCACAAAAATGGTTAGTGCCAGTCTTCTTGTGCAGGATGTTCATACAAAATAGACTCATAGTTCATACACTAACAGTGTAGGAACAATTCAAGTTCTTACACTAGTAAAGTTCATAAATACATAAAGTTCCACTCAAGTTCATACACTACTACATTCATAGTTTATTCGTCATACACTTATTACATTTTAATATTTGTTTATTTGCAACCATTAATACTGACTGAATAAGAAGTAAAAATTTTTTAAATATGAATTTGTTTAAAATTAAAATGTTCTAATTAAGCAGGGTTTCTTTAAAGACATGTGAATATAAATATCATAAATAATAATGTCTACAAATTTAATACATTAACAGATTGTTTTAGTTACAAAACCGATGCAAATAAGCTTATTAACGATAAAAATTCTTAGTTTTAAACAAAACAGAAATGATGTTTTTAATTTTGTACCCATCATTTCACAATAAAACGGCAAAAATAATAAGAATTTTGCAAATGGACATACCTACACAAATCTATCAAAAATTATTCAATACACAGCATACTCAAGTAATCAAGCATATTAAAGCTATTCATTTCAGAACTAACTGAATTTAAAAAAAAATGAAACCAGGATTCACAATGGCATAATGTTTAAATTTTCAGTTACAATTATAAAACTATAATATCTGGTGAAAAAATTTAATAAAAAATAAATAAGTTTTATTTCAATTACAAAAAAAAACTTCAATTTATTATTTAATGACATTTCTACAAAAAAAATTCATTAAAATTTTTTTGCCTTTTTTTAATTTTCAATTCTCTTTACTGTCTTGAAATATAATTTTTAAATAGTGTAATACAATTTTTATTTGGTTTTAATCTGTGTTGTGTTAAATTACACTAAATAAACTCTGATTGATTACATATAATCAATATCACATATACAAATGCAGTATTCTGTTACCACTAAATTAATATGGCTAGGATCTGTGGTTAATGAGAAGTTTATATATACTCTATTATATCTTGTATTACCCGTAAGTTGTACATCTAATGTCTTACCTATAAAGTAATTCATCATATAGCCATTTATCTGCACAATGTAATATAATGATAAGATGATATCTATCAAAGTTTGGTATTGATTAGAATTGCGGTAAATTGTAATAAGAAAAATGTTTTTTTCTCATGTGCATCTAAATTGTTGACTTTTTTAAAATGAAAAATTTGTTCTACAGCTCTAATATCCATCTTTCTGCTGATGGTAAAAAATTTACTAACATTTAATACAGATATTACATAGAAAATTAAAATTCGGTCTGAAAAAGTAACATTCAACCAATGCACAAAGAAATAATAATTTTTTTTTTTAAAATAATAAAATATAATGAATGAGATCGACCAATATAAGTTTTATCGCTTTGATTGGGCTTTTTTTTTTACACATGAGCAATTAAGTGGAAATTAATAACTCTTACAAGAATTAAAATTAATGAAATTAGTTAATATAATTATATTAAACATTCAAAGACATGGCTATTACTTCCCATTGTCAAACATAAATGCAAAAATCTTCATAATTTTATTTAAGACCATCTGATACTCTTCAAGACAAATTTCAATTGTAATATGAAGAAGTTGAAAAAATTAAAAGTTGTCATTCCAAATTGGAAAAAAGTCAACAGACATCTGTAGCTTATAACTAAAATTAACATACATCCTGAAAACAAAATAAGTGTTTAAGAAACAGAAACTGAAGAACAGTGACTTACGTCTCAGTTCATAATACTTAATGGTATAATTCATTTTTATTCATTTCATGAAGTTTTAAGAACGATACGTTTTTTCCCCTTGAAAGTAAAATCAGAATGAAAAATTAGTAACTCACCACCTTTTAATCTAATACAATTAATCTGTGACATCATGAATTTACAATATAGGGAAAAATTAATTGATATATTTACCGCTTAATTTTTTAATAATTTATTAGTTATAAAACTACGAGGACTGAGATTTAAGTCAAATAAGAAAACTTTAGGCTCCAATGTGTTAAAAAATTATAAAATGTCCATTCATTCATACTCATAATAAATTGATTCATGCACAGACGGCTAAATATTACTGCTGTTTCAAGCATACAATTTGTTACTAGTAAAATATCAATATCATTATTATTATTATTATTAATATAAATATTTTGAAATTCACTAATATCCCATTAAATTACAGGTTTTATTTGCTAAATAGAAGCATTTATATTACTTTAACTAAAAGTTTTGGTGTGTTTTTTGCAATTTCTTTGCTCTTATTCAATAGTTCAAAATAATAAATGTAATTATCTATTAATAATAGCCCATTCACTGTTTATACTAGCTTGAATAATTTTACAATCATTTAATATTGTTATTAGTGTCCATGTGTATGTATATATATATATATATATATATATATAAAGTAACCGATGTGAATTAACAGGCAAATTTTTCATAACTTATTCAATATACACAATTACATTAATAAATATTTCATTTATTTGTAATAACTACATATTATGTGTGATTTATACAATATAAAAACAAATTTTCATTCTTTTCATGCATTCAATAGACTAACACAATATTTATGAAGATATATTCTTTATTTCCATGTGTTACAACTCAAGTTAATCTAATTAATCTGTACAAAATAAAAATTTACAGATTTTTTAACAAAATTTACTTAAGAAAAGGTGTGCAATACACACAAAAAAATACAAAAATTGTTCATTATTGTACACAAAATTAATTTTAAAAAAGAGTAATTTAAATTACATGGAAGTTTGTTACTGTACTAAACCCATTCCCACCAAAAATTTACAAATAAATAAATATATATTTATTTATTTATATTTTAATACATTGCCTAGTATACTGTAATTAATAATTAATGAAATTCACCCATAAAAAGAATAAAATAACAAGCTTAATACAAAACTTTAACAATTTACACACTAAATTTTTTAAATTCATGGTTCATTGTCAGATAAGAATGTTATTATTTCAGGCAATAAATTATAATCATTACATGTAAAAACTATAACTATCATGAACAAGTTATTTAAATAACAGTTAGTGTTGATAGTTTCAGTAGCTAATAAAATATTAAAACTTGTTTTGTTTACCATTATTAACAGTAAATTCAACTACTGTTTAAATTAATTGCACATAATAACTGTCAGAATAACAATGGTAATGTAAATTACATCTAACAATGGTAATGCATTGATCAACAGTATTTTATAGTATATAATGAACCTACAGATTCAAAAGCTAATTATACAAATTGGTTAGTTTTGTCTAAAGCTAGTTATTTTATTGTGGTGTTCATAAGTGGTTTTTATTAATTGTACATGCAGCTGAATTTCAGTTCTAATTTTCCATTTACACAAAATACCGAGAACCAATAAACTTTTTTTATTTTTATAAATTAAGAATTTCAAAAATTAATTTGATACTGCTGATTTTGAACTTTCCAACAAAGCATATTAAAATATATCACTACTACTTTGCTATTCCATATGATTGTAATATCTCCCCGGCAGTTGCATTTATCATAAACATAACTCAGGGCAAAATAAATGTGTAATAAAATTATTAACTTACAAAAAATAGAACATTAACAAAAATTCATCTATCATTATCAGATATTTTTTGAAAGATAAACTGTAAACATTTGAAGGAGCATCATTACTACAAAAATTCATCTATCATTATCAGATATTTTTTGAAAGATAAACTGTAAACATTTGAAGGAGCATCATTACTACCAACAGAAAAACTGTTACAAATATTAAAGAATAATGTAAAAGAAAAACCGTTTTGTACAGAATGATTAAAAGAAAGCTATATAAAGGCATTAAAACTATTTTTTCAAACTTAATAAATTTTTTGATACTTTAATTCACAGTCCAAAGGGATAAGATTTAGACAAAAATATTTAGACAGTAATGTGTTAAATTTTAGAAAAGGTTAGAAATGAAAATACTACTAGTTAGATAGAAAAATATAATTTAAGACAACTAGCTGCTGCAAAATTATGTAGGCAAACAAAAGTAATAAAATTTTTTAAAAATATGTATTTAAAAATAAAATTACCATAAAAATATTAATATACAATACAATTTAATTAGGTATAATAATTAATATTATTATTATTATTATAGTAATAATAATAAAAATAATCATTATTACTATCACTATATCATCATAATCAACAAAATATCCTACCATTGTAATCTCTTCATATGATTTATTTTGATTTTATTTTTCAGAAAAAATCTGAACACTCAAAATTCAATAATAAGGGTGAGTAGAAGACAAGAAAACTGTAAATAAATAATAACAAAATTATGTTATTTATAAACAAGCACATGTTGGTTGGTTGGTTGGCTGGTAGGTTGGCGGCAGTCATACATGTAATGTAGAACAATGTACAATGTACATGTAAAATACAATACAACTGACTCAGGTACAAATCCAAATACATAACAACAACAATAACAAATGACACATCTTAATCGATTCACTATCGATGTACTGAGCTGCTTCCACCACCTGTAGAACTTACTCTAGAAGATAATGGATTTTTATAAGACCAGGCTTCACTTCCTTCTGGTTGGAATAACTGTAAAGAAAAACAAATTAAAAGTTAAAAAGATAAAGTGTGAATGTAAGTGGGTAAGTATATATATATACTTACCCACTTACATTCACGCTTAAGTTTTTATATGTATACATACACATTACACATTAAAGTGTGTGTTTGTATGTGTGTGTGTGTGTGTGTGTGCACGCGCATATGCACGCATGTGTGTTTATATGTATATGAGTGCGTGTGCGCTCATGTATATGGAAGAATCTAAATTTTGGTAAATGTTGGCTGATATATTTTTATTTCTTTTATTTATTTATTTTTTGAATTCAAGATGGTTTTAAATTTAGTTTATGCAATACTGCGACAAACATTCTATTTTTTTCAAAAATATATTTAAAACTATTACATTCTGAAGAAAACCTTCAGCAAAATGTTTTGCATCTGTACAAACTAAAATATGATTATAATAAAATTATACATAATGTTTAAGAAGCAAAATAGTAGAGGTGAAAATACAGATCCTATATACCAATTACTTAAACATTATCCTTGAAAAGCACTTATCAAAAGTATTTCAAAAAACAATGCTAAAATACTGATATTAATATAATAAACAAAAATAAATTATTTTGAAAATTGGGTTCTATATCTCTGTAAGATTAACAAAAATCACATCATTTTTACAATATAAAAATTTTATTTTGCTTATACATAATAAGACTCAAATTTTGGGACCCAATTTTTTTGTTTTTTTTTTTTTTTTTAATTTTATTAAAAGTATTAGAAAAGGAAGATATTATTAATGTTGGAATGGAGAAAATCTTTATCTATGAAAATCAAAATTGAATATTTAAATGAGCAAGTTCTGAAAGATTTGTGTGATGTGCAGTATTTAAAAAACTGAGGTATCTATAGTGAATAAAAAATAAGATATTGTATTTAATTATAATATATTAATATGGGCAAAAACTGAGGCACTCCCCTCCAAACTTTATCCCCCTCAAAAAAAGTTCAGTGGAAGAATGTAAATTACTTTTGTGATGCAGTAAAAGAATTTAAATGTGTGAATAAAAAACTACTATTAAATGAATTTGAAAGATATGGAAAAAGATGAATATTACTAAACCGATTACTTTCTATAGCTATAATCAACAACCTGTAGAAATATTGAAAAGTAAAAATACAGAAAAAGACTTTTTGTGGGGAGGAGGCTTGATGATAATGATGGACTACATAAGCTTGAGGCTATTGAGTGGGATATGATATGGAAATCAAGTTATGTGGCATATAAAAAAACTGCCATGCCTGGTTGGACTTTGAACCTGGGACCTCCAAATGAAAGGTCATGATGCTACCATTTTGCCAAGAAGAATGACAGAATTGAAAAAGTTACTTTTTTACTCTTAAGTAAAAAGAAGTATTACTTATTTTAAAAGCAATCTAAAAAAACACACAAGCAATACACACCATTTACAGAATCCATTATAGCAAAAACAATGAAAAATAATGCACAGAAATTCAATAATTCAATGATCAGTAAGAAGCACCACAAATGTAAATCATATGATTATTACCAGAAAGAGATAAATCTATTTTGACTGCTAATACAAATATTACAGAAATCACTGAAATTGATGTTTGTATAAAACGGCACATATCTCAATATAATATATATATATATATATTTTACTTATGAATTAAAAATATAACATTAACAGAACTTACTTTACAACTAGAATAAAATTAACTGTATTAACACAATGTTGTTAACCCTTAGAAGACGAACT
>JAAAKQ030204394.1:0-11776 GCA_010016005.3 Zanna intricata | reverse complement strand
CAATCTAACTACCCATGTAACTTTGAATGCCATATACGCAACGATCAAATCGATTGGAGATCAAATTCCCACTCAAAACGCTGCATGCAGCATCGAAATCTTGACCTACAACAACATTACACATGCAACATGCATTCACAAAGGGTCAGACGAAGGCTAATACCTCCCAAAGAATCACGTTCACGTGACATCCTCTTCTCGCTACATCATAGCCCACATCAGACACAATACCACCAAGGTCGCCCGCAAAAGCGAACAGACCCCGGCGATGCCAAGCCTGATATTCCTACCGACGCTCCAGCAAAGCAGCGCAAACCTAAAATGCAGTCACTGTCCCGCTAGAGCTATGCCACAATGCAAACTCAGTATTATGAAAATAACTGTGACTCGTCGCCAAAATCGCCTATGTCCAGCCACATAACTGGATAAGCCGGAATCCTAGCTACCCAGGATGCTACCTTCTGCACTCCTTCCACAACCCAGGAAGACGCAATGGTCCGCAGGAAGCTAGCAACTACCTTCCACTCAGCCCGGATCTTCCAATTGACCCTTAAATTAAGGTCCGAGTGCAATCTCTCATGTTCCCTAACAACTCTGTCATGGCTAACATTGTCCGGAACCCTACATTCCGGGCAAAGTCCTGATTCAACAAGACGAAACCTAGCCAAGCTATGCCGAAAAGCGCCATGCCCGGAAAGAAACTGCGTTATGGGCCAATTGGGGGATACCCACTTATTGGCGCATAAACTAATAATCTCCGAAACAAGTCATGGATATACAGATCCTTAGTGGACTCATCCCATCGCGCCTGCCACGTAATAAATCCCTGGTCCTCAATTTCAAGTAATCAGACCGAGGTTAGAAAACCAGCTTTCTTGGCAACATACATGACAGTATGTTGCCAAGTCATTATTTTCGAGGAGAGTAATTTTTAATGTTGTACTTATTTTTTGATCCCATTATGGAAGAGCACGTCCGTAGAGTGCTCAAAAAATAGAGACTAAAGCTCATTTTATCGTGGGAAATATTTATTAAAACGAGATAATAGATCTGCATCAAAGTGTGAAATATCGTACTACTGATGGAATAAAAAAATCCAAATATCTTCCCATAATTTTAGACTGTACTCCTGACATTATTAAGGTAGAGCAAATGACTCTTGTAATCTGATAGTTTCAGTCAATAAATTTATAAATATCAGAGGGCAGGGATACGACAACGGGTCCAGTATCCGGAGCAATAAAGCAAGAGTGCAATATAAAATTAAACAGTATAATTTGCGAGCATTTTATGTTCCGTATAAAAGCCACTCTCTCAATCTTTTTGTTAATGATATAGCGAATGTATGCTTGGACCCCTCCAATCTTTTCAACATGGTCAAAAAAATATATTTATTTTTTTCGGCATCTTTTTTTCAATGAACAATACTTTAAAACATATTCAAGGTTTAACTTTGAAACCATTGGATGACACTTGATAGGAGAGTAGGATAGAGGCTTTTAAAGCCTTTGAGATTCCATTTGGAAATGTATACGACGCCTTGCTAAGCATTTATGAAAACCTAGAAATTGGTAATTTATTAAGAAACGAGGCCACGGGTTTATTAAAATAAGTTAAACAATTGAAGTTTTTATGTTCATTAGTTATTTGAAAAACTGAAATAAATAAAGTACTAAATTCCATTAATCCAATTAGCAAGTTGATGTAAACAATAGGTTGTGATCTAGCCTCGGCACTAGGTCTGTGATCTAACCTCTATTTACAAAACTGCAAAATATTTTTTAAGAATCTTCGATCGGATTCGTTCTTCGATGAAACTATTATTGATGCAAAAGAAATTGCTACCGAAATTGATGTAGAGACTAATTTACGATCAATAATAACACGACATCGCGTTAGAAGAAGAAAATGGAACTTTATATACGAAGAACGAGATGAACCCATAATAGATCCATAAGAAAAATATAAAATAGATTTTTTTAAATTTTACATTCGGTCAAGCACTGGATCCACTAGATGCTAGATTTGAACATACTAATCATAGTAACTATTTTCAGTTGTAATATAACATATATATTATAATGTTATATATTATATGTTATATATGTTATATATGTTAACTCTGTAAGAATTTATAATGTATTTTAACTGATGGTGATTCTGTTGACATAAATAGGGTAGAATTAGCAGAGGAAATTTCAGCAGTATCTGCGTTTTTGGGCAAAAAAGAAAGCCTAATAGCCAGTAATGGGCCGTTTTCGCGGGCAATTTTGTGAATCAATATCGATTTTCTTGAAAATTGGGTCTTACTAAGCCTTACTATTGCTTTAAGAATATTGCTAACAATACTAATTACTAAAGCAAGTGGCGAAAGGAGCTTCTCTTAGTTAAAATTATTTAAGAATTTTTTACGTTCGATTACTACACAAAATTTTTGGCCAATTTGGCAATTGAGCATGAAATTGCTGATCAAGTAAATTTAAAAGATGTAATAAAAAAAGTTTGCATAGCTGAAAGTAAGAAAAAAACTTCTTTTTTTGATTTTAGCTCGTAGTTGATGTTACCTTGTTTTATTTTCAAAATAATGGCATTTTGATTGTTTATGCAATAATACACATTTTTAATAGCATTTAAAAATGTGAAAAATTATATGGTTAACAGTTTGTGGCTAAGTACAGACATTTCTTAATTAATTTCTACTGTTTTGTACTGCTTGGTTATCAATGTTATGTTACGTTATTTTCTAAATATATGCTTTTATTAAAATTTAAATAAATGATTTGATTTGTATTAAGAATTAAAAATATGTACCTTTATTTAAATATATATTTATATTCTTAAGGGGCGGAAATTTGTCTTTTTGTTTGGGGCGACGTAACCGCTAGAGCGGGCACTGTTTACCACCTTGTTTATTCTGCAAAACATATCAATAACATTTAATTGAAATTTCGTACTGTACAGATATAAAGATGTGTTCAAAGAAAAGCTGATGATGATTATTATAAACTTATTACTTTTAACGTAATAGTAATTTTTACCGATCGATAAGTGAACGAAAAGCAATGTTATTTTTTCTAAAGCCCAGAACAATAATTTACTACCTAATATTAAACCGTGGTTACGACATAGCATCTTTTAACGTTTTAGTTAAGTTGGTTAGATATTTTTTTCAAATAACAAGGAACACAAACGTAACATTTTGAAATACACGAGTTGTTTAATGACGTTATTTTAACATTTAGGTGCACTAGAAGTTAGAGGAAATTTATTTCATTTTTGTTGTAATTAACGGTTCCTCGTAATCTAAAAAAATAAAAAGATAACGTGCATTATCTTATCCGTTAGCTTTAACCGAAAAAAATCATCTTAAAATATGTATTGTAATTCATACCGTATTTCTTTTTAGTAGACAACATCAAAACACTTTTGATTTAACACATCTGATGTGAT
Source organism: Zanna intricata (assembly GCA_010016005.3). Taxonomy (NCBI): domain Eukaryota; kingdom Metazoa; phylum Arthropoda; class Insecta; order Hemiptera; family Fulgoridae; genus Zanna; species Zanna intricata. Next base: position 8,326 of record JAAAKQ030204394.1, on the reverse strand, counting down.
TTTCCAATATCTTGGAACAGAGCAGGCATTTTCAAAACTGTACCTTTATTAAATTATTTAAATCATGTTAATTGTCTGATGTATGAATGATCTGAATACTTAATTATATATTGTAGCAGTAACTCTTATCGTAATCGTTGTCTAATTATGTCGACCGTTCCGTACTACCAGACATATTTCAGTGCTCGTAACGACATGGTGTAATTTTAACCTGTGTTATTCGGTCGAACAGTTTAGTTTTCTTTTTAAATATTGCCGACAATAACACTGTATACCTTTTATTAAGAGGGTTATTTTAGATAAAGATAAAAATTTCAACATCTTGAAAAATCGTAAAACCTTTTAAAAACCTATTCAACTCAATAAAAATTGCAGTCTGAAGAAAAATGCAGAGTTTAATTTAAAAAATTAAAAGTATATCAAATTTTAGGCTCGTTAAACACTAGAACATCAGTTGCTGATGGAGACCGAGTTGAGAAGAAAACGAATCGGTAACTCAGACTTTTCAGTACGGTATTGACCAGTCAGCAGAACGGATGCCGAGGAAGTATATATTGTTATTAACAAATATTTAAAAAATGAAAACAGAAAGGAAAAATACTGGATACATATTTTATTACATGGTCGAGAAATAGGAATGTTTATAGAATACATTTTTATAAGGAAAACATATGAAGATAAATTTTTTGAATTTGTAAGACTGTCTAAGATAACGTAAACGGATTTTACTACATTTTAAAGGATTTTTAAAGCTATAAAGTTCAGCTTTGAATGTAATGGAAAAAATATTTTAATAGAATTAGATTAGTCTAGCATTATATTATGGTGCCTTAATTTTCGTGAAAATTACCGATTCATTTCTTGCTAAAATGAGTTTTAATGAGATTAATCTCTCTTGTAATATTATTTTTCCGTGCAAAACAACTTCACAACCTTTTTTTACAACTTAAACTCAAGCATTTTATTTGGTTAACCTAATTATAAATCTGGTGATTAAAACTAATTCGTAGAAGAAAAATTAGTTTTGATTCCTATTTTTATTCTTTATTAAGTAGACCGTTTGTAACAAATTTATTTTTGTTTAGCTGTAATTACACTAAGGGACGATTATCAATTAGGGAAATATATTGTATCGCATAAAGATATAGGTTTAGAAGAGAATAAATTAACCACATGATTCCAACTTCATTGGCGTTCTAGTGATCGGATTTAAAAACTCAAGTACCAAGCTCGGTTTATGCTGCACTCTAACGGCAAAATTTAGAAGTACCGGATCATCAGTAATGTATTACAAATTTATTTGGATGTATGAACGGAATAAACACATTGATATTTTAACCTTCGACAGTAATACGAATGACATCATCTCTTATCACTTAATACATGTGTGTACGTAAGTATCCGCGAACAATGTGCATGTTTTACTTTTCGAGTAAACAGTTCTCTCACTCACTTTGTCTCGGTCTCTACCACCCCTTCCATTCCTACCTCCTTCCATTCCTACCCCACGAATAATTCAACTTTTGTTTTGCATTAATTTTTTAGCTTTCACGTATTTATCATTTCAAATTTCTTAATTTTAGCAGTCCAGTTTTATCATTACCTATAAGCATGAAGCTTAATATTCACGAGATGTATGTGGAAGAAACTTGTGGAAGGAAAGCTACTGAAAACAAAACATTATTTGTTTTATTAACTTGAGATGTGATTTTTTAGTCTACCATCTGAATTTGAACGGGTTTTCCCTGCACTGGGCTCATCCTTTTTGGAAGATATTTACCGAAAAGTGACATACATCAGGAAAATATTTTTTGTCTAGCAAACTTGTAGGATTTAAACCATCGATATTTGTAAAAATCTGGTAGGTGACTCTTTTTGTACTATTACCAGACATTTCTCTAGATACCTGTAATCATATATATATATATATATATATATATATATATAGAGAGAGAGAGAGCTGGGAAATTAAAAGTATTCGTAATAAGTTTTAAATGTTATCTTTATCTTTAAATAAGAAAAATTAATTCCATTTATCTAACCCATTTTCCTGTAAGGTTATAGGGTTATTACAAATGATTTTTCAAATGCAACTTAAATAACTCACGTTTAATAACACCAGATTGAACTAAGGAAAATTAAAAAATTTTCATTGGTTGTTGCAGCTGTGTAGTTATTGATTTCGTCGCTGGGACAATACGAAAGTTCTTTCACGTATTCCAGTCTATTCACTGTGCAACGTAACACTTCTTTCTTTTAGAAAGAAGTTTGATGAAGATGCGACCAGTGAGCCCAGTATCCGTAAACGGTATTCTTTAAAGCAGGGGTATGTGAAATTCGTCCGGCCGTTCACCAGTAAGCGAGGCAGCAACTGTAGAGCGTGTGAGGGAGAGGTTTTTACAAAATCTAACAGAAATGAACCACTACAGCCAGTACAGGTAGAGAATTAGACATCTTGCAACCAGCTATTGTGGAAGATTTTACGCAAACGTTTGCGGTTCCATCCTTACCGTCTGCATTTGTTGCAGGCTCTAAAAACAGTATAAAAAAAAGCAAACCTACTTTCTTTCTGCGAGGACGTGCGGAAAAAAAATTGGAATGCTGTTTTCACGGAGTCATTGGTGTTCGTTGATAAGTTACTCTCCACCTGTCGTATATAGTGCACAAAGATAATGTCAGCATCTGGGGTCTGGGTAATTTTAGAGGATTTGTTATACTTATCATCCCTAGGATGTTTTTACTTACAATTTTATACCGTGTATCAAAGTTACTTTGGTCGGCTTATACTTTGCTTCGCGGTTTCCTTCTATGTTCTCTACAGGTTCATGTCGGTGATACATCCAATAATAGTTTGCCATCATCGTAGTAGTCCATTTTCCTCTACCTGTTTAGGTATATGAATGCATAGATAAGCTAAAAAAGTGAATATATTATGTTTATTTATTTGAAAAAAAAAATTGTTAGAAATTTTGAAATTTGCCATTTGTGAAAAATCATAACGTCATGGATTCTGACGTTATAGCCCATCAGATCTCATCTTTTCACCAAAATCTTTAGTTTTTTTTTCTTTTTTTTTATCCAAATCGTTTTATATAATTTTTCTACAAATGACCGCGTTTTTATCTAATTTGAAACATCTTTTGGATAAATAGGTAAAATAGAAGGCAGTAAATATCATGTTTGACGTTAATTTAATCTGTATTCATTATGTAGCATAGATATTTAAATCACAAATATAGTTTTTTTTGTTTTTTTTTTTTTGTGTAGAACTTTGATTATAACTTTTTAAAAATCTCATAACCCACTTCTTTTTTTAATGTAAAATTTTGTTATTATGAAAAAGTAATAATTATTATTCGTAGTTTTAATTTAATTAAAAAGAAAAAAAAAATTAATAAAGTGAAATGTTCCGAAACAGTAAAAAGAACGAAAACTGTTTGTAGAGTAACATATAAGGTATAGAGTATATAATCTACCTGGCTCTCAAGGGACCAAGTGTGCTTACTTCATGACCAGCGTAAATTACATTTTTTTTGTTCTTTTTTTTTTTTTTTTTTTGTTAAAAATCCTGTTACTTTAGAAAATCGACCTTTATCTATTGTCAGTTCTCTCGTGAAATAACTGTTTGTAAATATATGATTTTTAAAGTTTATATTTTTTTCTTACTTAGGTACCTAAAATTAATTAATCTATTCTCGTTAACCCTTACAGTACCCTAACTGTAGCGCCGTTAACGTTGGTCAGCGTTCCGTTAACTCGCATTCTTTGCTTAATTTTAAGCTATATTAATTGTTAATTTACTTAAATCACGGATCATACATGTAAATTAAATATTTATATATATTCTGGTGTTACAGCCACTGTTACAGAGAAATATGGTGGAAAAATTCAAACATACTAGATTTTATATATATATATATTTTTTGTATAATTTTTCAAAAAATGACCAAAAATTATTATTTTTAAAAGAAACCGACTTTTGGTTAATTTAATTCGGTTTAATATTACTAACAATAGATACCGCAGTTAAAAAAAACGTTAACTTTCCAACTTGCAGCATCATAACGATGGCCGGCCTCCGTGGCCGAGTGGTAGCGTCTCGGCCTTTCATCCGGAGGTCCCGGGTTCGAATCCCGGTCAGGTATGGCATTTTTCACACACGCTACAAATTCATGCATCTCATCCCTCTGATGATATACTTAATTGTGTGGTTCCGGAGGTAAAAAAAAAAGCATCATAACGAACAACGCTTCTATATGCCCCGCTGAAATTTTTTCGACTTTAAATTGAGCGTAACTCAAAATCGACTTGATCAATCGATAAAAGTTTTACATTCACAACTTCAGATGCTATACTAGCTTAATTTTGTATCATATTTGCTCATACTTCAAACGTAGAGAAAATTCATTTTCACCCACCCCCCCGCTCACAACATGCGACCAAAAATAATACGTACTTTTCTTCGAAAAGTTGATAAAAAGTAGACAAAAACATAAGTAGAATATTAATACCAGGGTCTTTCGGAAAGTTCACGGCTTGACAGGGATAGCGCAAGTATGACCAAATGATGTTATTTGTCAGTTATGATTCTTTAGATAACGTACCGCGAAGTTTCAAACGTTTGCGTTTAGTTGCTTGTTTGTGGCGATGGGGTAAAGTAAACAAGTTTTTAAATTAGGAAAAATAGATAAACTTGAGTTGGGGCTGTTATAAAGTATTTTGTTTTAAAAGATTTAACACCCTCGGACATACAGAAACAGGAATTAAATTCCTTTTAGAGGATTTTTTTCCTTCGTTTTGACTAAAAAAAATGGAATGCTGAATTTAAAAGTGATCCTATATCTATTCATGATGTGAAGGCTCAAATTGCTACCACATACGAAATCATTATAAAAATCTACAATGCCGTATTAAATGATCCCCGATTGAAAATTCGCGACCTTGCTGACATCGCAAACATCCTGATAGACCGTATCCATAACATTTTACACGATGTTTTTTTTTATGACAAAAAAGCTTTCGCTCGATGGATGACGCTTTTTTATTATAATCGACCAAAAACCCATTTCTCTTTAAAAGTCCTTTCGTTTATGAGATCCCTTTACAAGTAATTTACCTGCAGTATACTGTAAGAAGATCCTTGTATAAATCGGCTTATTTATTGATTATTTATAAATTGTATTATTTTTTGTACAGTTAAAAATTGCCTTTTGTAGCTTTCATAAAAAACTTCTATTAAATAGTACTCATATTTTTTAGGGCCATGATAACTTGTCTTTATCTTCGTCTTAAAAAAATCTACCCCTCCGTACGGAAGATGACATTGCTTCTTTGGTAATAAAGTTATTAATTTTTTTATTTTTATTTATTTATTTGGTTTCCATATTATCTTAATTTCTGTTAGTTTTCCTTTATGTCATCTTTCTGTCCTCAGTTTTTTTTAATAGTTTTTATTATATATTTAATAGTGTGCACATCACTTATTATTCAAGTCGTGTTTACAAAGGGAGAAGACTCGTTCAGTGCTCGGAACAATGGAAGCCTCTAGTAGTATATAGATCTTATTTTACCGATTTTTTAACGTGTAAAATTTTATCTGCTATTAAATGCGTATTATCGATTATGTTGAAACGATTAATTTTAAGCAGAATTATTAAAAATTCTAATGATTTTTTTTTTTTTTTTGTAAAATTAATTTTAAAAAATTAGCATACCCCTTATTATGAATGTAAGGTAAAATTAGGGAATTAATTTAAAGAAGTTTCGGACAATTTTTATGTGAAACGGCTATCCTTTTTTTGTACGTGAATAACCTTTTTACTATTATTATTTATATGGATGTCGTAAAAAATGAAACATTTAGTAGCATAACCTCTGTAATTAAAATAATAAAATATACTTTAATAAATTCAGCTTTAATTATTGTTGGTTTGTAAAGACCTAATGATGAGGAGTTGTTTTTATTTTTATATTTTGTTTTTATCTTATCGATCTTATTATTTAACCGGTCAGGACTCGCTTTTCTCGCCCGAGCGTCTAGCCTTAATTAGGTCCATGTGGGTCCAGATCGGCCAACCAGAGGCTCCCGTGGCGTACCCCAAAGCCGTGGAGCTCGCTTCGCTTTCCACATTCTCATCTGACCGGAGGGATCCGCCCCCTGGTCTCCGCATTATTATTACCCTCATGATTATGAGAATAATACTGATAAATAACAATTTATATATTCAGGCTTTACAGAAATCTTAAAAAAATTAAATTACACATACCTTTGACGAAGAAAAATTCATTTTCTGTTGCCACGGTGATAGAAATATAATAATGAAGTAAAAGGATTAATCTTTTTTTTTTTACTATAGTATTTTTAATTTACAACTTCACCCCCGAGGGAGCTTAGACTCTAAGTCTATGGCGTAAAAATTCCCTAGGTTAACAATAATGTATCCTGCAGATTTGAAAGGGGAATCGGTCGTTTGGTTTCGCGTGATGCTAAAACGAACAAATTAACATACAAACTTTAGATTTTTATATATATATATGTATGTGTATACACATACATATACACACAAAGAAGATATGCAGAGAACTATATTAAATGCTTTTATTTTAAAACGATTTATTTTTCGATGCGTTCACCAAACCCCAAGTATCCGTTGACACCATACGGGGTTCACTTAAAAATTATTAATGGAAGGATAGGGTTGCAACAGTTCATTTTTAAGGGAATTGTAAAACTAAACAATTTTACGTAATAAAACATTAGGCTGTGACATCACTAACCTAATAATAACCGTTTAATTTTCTGTTCACAGCCGGTTTCAAAAGTAGCTTTTAGTGCACTCCATGAAATAGAGATTTTACATCGAGAAATCGTAAATTTTTTAAATGTTTTATTATTACGCAGGTATTTAAAACGTACCAAAAAAAAAAATTTACCAAAAAAAAAAAATAGCTCGTTTTGAAGCTAAATTTTATTTTTCTATAGTTAACTGTTGATAAATTAATTAAGGGAACCCATATGTGTATATATACTCCGGTACTTTTTTTTTTTATTATGCCATACTATGATTTGTTATTTCGTTTTTTATTTGAGAAGTTACTTGCCCATCCAACATGTGATCTTACTTATCAGTCAGCTTCCTAAAAGTTGTTTCACATACATATATATATTTATTTATATATACGCACAAAAAAGGTCATCCTGAGGTGTAGACTATTTTTCATATCTTTGAATATGTAAAGGAAAACGCTAAAATAGGATGGTTTTTTGTACGTTTTCGAAAATAGTGGAATGTAACAAAATAATTTGGTTATATATTGTGAGTTGTTGCGAACAATTACAGTAAGAATAATTGTTTGTTTTTTCCAAAACTATAATTTATCATACCTTATAATTTTTTTTATCATCATTAAGTTTTCTCTTCTATATTTCTGAGAAAAGAAATATTTTTAAAAAACACTGAAAAATCTCATATTTTTATCAGATATTTGGGTCAAGAGTAATGTATGCGAAAATTTTTTTTGATATTATTCAGCAACCTTTCATGTGTGAGCAAAGGGTGAACTAATTAAATGTAAAAATTATTTTTCAATTATTTTATTTATTTTAATGATTAATTAACTTATTTAATTATTAGATGTAATATAGTAATCGAAGCTTTAACTGTTAGTAGACTGATTATATGACTAAATTGTAATAACGTGTACTTTGTTCGGTTCACTATGTATAATTAATTAACAATCCACTAACGTTCAATATTATATTGTAATTTTCATAAGTGTGCAGTTTGTTGATTAATTACACTTTCAATATTGTTGTGTTGTCTATTAGTTTTGTGTGTCGGCTGTTGTTAGCTAATGCTGAACCACATCGACGAACATTGTGTTAACGTCGTTGTACCTATCAGTGCAGTACATATTAATTAAATTTAAACAGTGTAGCGATTATAGTAACGGCTGTAACGCCTTAGTCGTCAAGAATTAGTATGCGCAGAACGTTCATCATCGGTTTGGTTGTTTCATCAGAGAGCTTCGGTTTCAAGCAATTACTGAACCGATATCTGTACATCTATCGGCCGATGTATAGCTGTGCACATTGCGTGGGAGAGAGTTAGATTGATAGGACGGGTGGAACAGTTAGGTAATCATTCCTTTTCGAAAACATCTCGTATAGCTCCGTATTCTTAACATAGTATGGAGTACATGTACAGTCAAATCCTAGTAAAGATAAAAATTTTTATACGGATTTGAACACTAGATCGTGGATACCGGTGTTCTTTTTGGTGGTTGGGTTTCAATTAACCACACTTCTCAGGAGTGGTCGACCTGA
>JAAAKQ030204383.1:0-11776 GCA_010016005.3 Zanna intricata | reverse complement strand
TATATATATATATATATTACTAACATTAATTTTTAATGCAAACTAAAAAATACAAATATGATAACACTATTACAAATAAATCAATCAAGAACTTGTAATTATGAAATCATTTTATCATTAATTCAAAATAAAAATAAATATTTACATTTCAAGAATAATACATGCAGTTGACAGATCGAACAATGAATATCAATTACTGTAAAAAACTTTTCTTAACAATACACCACATTCATCTATAATATTCTTAAACAAAGTTCATTGTGTTGAGAAAACAATTGGTGTTGTAAAAAACCTAAACAGAAATAAATAATGTTTTATTTTAAATAAATAACATCAGTAAAACTTAATAAGAAAGAAAAATATTATAGTGAATAATATAAACAGCTAAGTATAAGAATACCTTCATCTCAGTTTATTTGATAATCAAACAAAATAAAATATTAAATAATAAAATAACTAAACTAATTATTAATAATTTAATTTTTTTTAAATTTATTCCCACAACAGTAAACAGATAATATTACAGTCACACAGTCCATAAAGATGAAAGAAAATTGCACAAACCCTATATTTAAACTTAGTGCATGTCACTACGCTGTATCTGCTTTGCATAGAATCTAATCATTAGCAGCACATTACCAAAAAATTTGTCTAGCCACTTATTGCAAATGACAAACTAAAATTAAATAAACATGCAGTTAAAATTATATAACACTCATCGATGTTTAGTTTCTTCACGCACTTTCATAAACTTTAATGACTTAAACTGCATCATGGTATCTAATGAATAATTTTTAGTAAATATCGTTTTGCTTTTTTATTTTAACTGTTTGACAATTTTTTTTCCTCCATTTCATCTACACAAACCAAAATTATATAGTGTAGAAGAGGTCAAATCAAACAAATACAGCTATTAATAGGATTAAATAAGATGTTAACAGTAAAATAGCTAATCATCACAATATAAAAAAAAAAACTAAACACTGATTCATGAATTTCTCAACTGAATGAAATTCTTGGGTAGCCAGAAGTAATAAAAGTTTGTTTTTAAATTTAATTTATAACAGTCAGGATGTTATTTTTACTGACTAATAGAGAAAATTAATACCATTGATATAAAATTAAATTTATTAACCATGTAATTTCTCTATTAAAACACTAATTGTGTGAGTTAGTTTTAAAAAATTTTTATTCTACAATGAAAAAACTTGGCAATAAAAGACTTTCCGACTTAAGAAAAATGTGTTTCATAACAGGTTCTTTTGACTGAAAACAATTCCTCCAACTTAATACTGCAGGTTTCCCAAAAACCTATAGCAAATGATTCATGGCTATAAAAAAGAATGAAATAACTTCTTACAAATTTTAAACTGAAAATATTACTTGAAAGCTTAAGCTGAAGTTCATTATGATGGTCATTCAACCTAAGTTTATAATTAATTTTTACTATAACAAATTTAGATGATATTGTTGTAGACAAAAGTATTATTCATATGTATAACAGAATCAATGTAACATTAACATATAGTTAACTGTGAATTATGTCTATATTTTTGTCTTGCAGGATAACTTACTCAAAAAAATTAAGATTTAAAAGCAATTTATTTTTACTAAAATATTTGGCAGATTCGTTTAATTTTGCATTTAAATTAGTTTTTACATTTTCTGGATTATCATAAACATAGTATTTTTTAACATATTATCTACATATTTGTGTGATTATAATAACATTTATTAAAGAAAAACATTTAAAAAAAATTATTTCTTAATTCATTAAAGTTTATTGTGTTAAGCTGGCTATTCAAGTTTAACTCAAGTATGTATACAGAGGTCTCAGCAATTTATTACCTGTAATAGGTTTTATTCTTTAATTATAATTAATACAAAATTAGAAATTAGTACGTCTTAATTGAATAAAAGACACTTCATCCTCAAGAGCAAACTATAAATAATATGAATAGAGTCACAAGATCAAGGAAGACCACAACAGGGCATTCTTCCTCCAAATGAGTACATTATTAGATAGAGTCTATAATATTATGTAAATAAAGTTAATCTTACGATAAAAAAACTGGTCCCAAGTTGAAGCTAGAGAATGTTTTATGGTGATAAAGACCATCCAAGCAAAGTTTTGTTAACTGTTATCAGATAAGATCAAAGAGATATTTCATTGAAGGAACACCATCACATACAATATAAATCTCAGATTTTGTTTGCTACAGAGTAATTTAAGGAAGAGGATTTATCTTATTAGCTACAAAAATAAAACATATTCAAAGTAATTCAAAAGGAATTACTTTTCTGCACTCAAAAGGATTTAAGGTAACAATCCATAAAAGTTATGCATTAATGAGATTCATTTCTTGCTACTTAAATGTGTGGATAACAATGTAAAACCCAATAATTATAATAAAATTATTAAAAATATGTCTTAGCAAAATATGTTATAAATTAGAGCAATTTTGTAAAAAAAAAAAAAAAAAAAACTGCATTTGTTGTAGATGCACAATATTAAATGGTTCAGACATAGAACTGCTCTAATAAAATAGTGAATGTGGCTTATATAAACATAATTATTTTAGAAGGGAATATTTAAATGCTGGATTTTCCAAGATATCTTAATTAGAATTATAAAATAATACTAATATTATAAATAAATTTCACAATTATACAAAGAATTTACTTATACCAATTTACTTAACATATCATCGATCGATAAATATTTAAAAATTCAGACAGAAAGTAATTTTGAACCTGTAACTGGCAAACACAAGATTTTTATAGACAGTTAATTAAGGCGGTCCAGACCAAGAACTTCAGTTACTTTATGCAGTAAATTACAAATTCAATTTTCCTTTGTAGCATGTAGTACTAGTAGCTGATATAACAATCAAAACATCATATACCATAAAATATGGTTTTTTTTTTTTTTAAATTAAGGTCACTTGAATCCTTTTGATTTGAGTTATGTAGGTTGACAATTATTGTTTCTTACAGAAATAATTGTCAAATAAACATTCATGGCAGCAATTGTTGTAGCCCAGTAGTTCACAATAATGTCAAATGCAGTGTAATAATTAGAGAAAAATTGACATTTTTACAACTTTTTAAAGTAAATGTGAAGATCATAAGCAGTGAAATGTAAAACAAAGGTAAAATGATGTTGAAGCTGTTTGAAGAATTACTATACATCAATTTTTATAGATTAAACAGAGAAGTTTATTTCAACTGACTTACAGGATCAGTAAAACAATATATTATTTATTTATTTATTGTATGAAAACAAAAGTATATGACAATAAAAAAGTATTAATTTATGAATACTTTACAGAAAAAATGTGACATATATCTTAAGGATTAACCGTGTGTTAATCCTTAATTTTTTTCAAAAGTTTAACTTTTAATTCTACTACTTTTCTTGTTTTCAATTTTTTCTTCACTCTCTTATTAAAAGTTCAACTATATACTTCAGAAATAAATTGAAACTACCATTCTAGAGACCATCTTGAATGCATTTTTAAAAATCTATATCTGGTTTCAAAATCTCTACCTATTTTACCTCTAAGATAGATAAGTCTTGCAGAACAAGAATTGTCTAGTCCCTTTTTCCAAGCCTTCTAGCAATTAAAAAATTATAATTGTCTCTAGAGTGGCATCTCATAAGCTCTGATTAAAAAATCAATGACTCAATAGCAGATTTGTTCAGTTTCCAACAAAATTAGATAGATACTACTACACTATAGATATTGTCCAGCATTGCAAGGATAATGCAATTATAAAAACAACCATGCACAAACAGCAGCAACTGGATATGACTGATCCAGTTGAATCAAGAATGAACATACCAACACACAAATAGTCAATCAAGGATGTATTACTACATTACAAAGCCATACATAGAAAAATAATGCAAATATATATTTATAAATTATACAAATAATATTTTTGGGACAAACCTCTTAATTATAAGTTTGTGTAAAAAAATTCTATAACTATAAATTCTTCTTCATTTCTTTAATCTATTCCCTTCTTCCCATTGATTATTGCAGTATATTCTAGTATCATTAATATACACGAAGTGTGTGAGAAAAGTAACACTGCGAGCGATCTGGCAGCACTTTGTCTACCGGTCTGTGCTAGACCAGTTTGTTCATCCCTTCCACATGCTTAGGAAGAGTTTCAACTCCGTTCAATCAACACATTATTTTTGACAGCGCCATCAGTGTAGTTGTGTTATGAAAATGGAGCATCGGAATTTAGAGCTACATTGTGCAATCAAATTTTGTGTTAAACTTGGGGAATCCGCGAGTATGAGCTTTGAAAAGTTGAAACAGGTCTATGGGAAACATTGCTTATCAAGAGCACAAGTTTTTCACTGACACAAATCATTTTTGGAAGGTTGAAACACGTTGAAGATCAACATTGCTCAGGGAGACATTCAACTTCAAAATCTGACGAAAATGTTGAGCATGTGAGAGTTTTTGTGAGATCAGACAGTCAGTTTAACAATAAGGATGATGAGCGAACAACTAAATTTAAACATACATCAAATTTTGACAGACGATTTGGACATGCAAAAGGTTTGTGTGAAACTGGTGCCGAAAAACATCACAACAAACAGAAAGGCAATCAAAGATATGTGTGCGTTGATCTTCTTGAAAGGATTAACCAAGGAATGCCCAAGAATTCTTCAATCGTGTGATCACAGGTGATGAATCCTGGATATTTGAGTACGATCCTGAAACAAAGCAACAAAGCGAAGAGTGGTACACTCCTTCATTTCCTCAATCAAAAAAATGTCAAATGAGCAAATCAAAGATCAAAACCACGCTGATTTGTTTTTTGACAGTAGGGGTATTGTACATAAAGAATTTGTTCCTCCAGGACAAACTGTCAACCAAGTGTTTTAAAAAGGTGTCCTTGAAAGGCTCAGGAAAAGTGATTCGCGTGAGACCAGACATTGCAGACAAGTGAATGCTGCATCATGACAATGCCCATTATCACACAGCCATTTCCATCAAGGAATTTCTGACCTCAAAACGCATTCTAATGGTTCCTCACCCTCCCTATTCATCTGATTTGACTCCTTGTGATTTTTTCCTTTTCCCGAAATTGAAACATGTCTTAAAAGGACGTCATTTTGGAACTCTGGAGAACATTCAAATGACTGTGACCAACCAGTTAAAATCCCTATCAGTTGAAGCCTTCCAGCACTGCTACAGGAATGGGAACAACAACTACACCCATGTATAGCTGCCCAAGCGAACTACTTTGAAATATTGTTGTTTGTAAAAATAAAAACTCTGGTAAGTAAAAACTCAGTCTCATTACTTTTCTCACACACCTTGTACACTCATCAACTTTCATATAATTGTTAAATTATATACTTCTTCACATACATTTTCTCTCTTTTTTATCATCCAGTTTCATACAAATCTGCAAACTGTAGTTCGTTTGGGCTATGTACCTGCATAAAACAATTTACTACTTCCTCGTCCACTATTTCATTCTACCCTAAATTTTTAATCATTTTTATCAAACTCCTAATGACTTAAATATATTATTTTGAAGTAATAATTTTTTAACAAGCATCTTGCTGTTTTTTCATCTTAATTCACTATTTCTAATAAATACTCTTACTACATCTATAATAGATTTACAATCACCTACTCCTTATAACTTTTAATTCTAAACTACCAAGCTAATTTAAAGAAGTAAAAATTCCATGCTCATACTTAAAGTTATGTTCTGTGTACTTTCTTATTTTTTCTTCTATGATTCCTTTATTGGCGATAGAATCTGTGAGATAATTATTGGCTTTACTTTATTTTTCCTTTTACTTCATTATTTCTGACTTGGCAAGTATCATGATATTGGAATCAAAACACCAATCTTGCTCAATCTGTGATGCTATGTTTGCACCTTCTAACAACTGGCAGCTATTTTTTTTTTTTTTACTAAGGTTCAGTGGGAAGGTAACTGTCTGGAAGCCCTGTTAATGAATCAATGAATGCACAAAAAACAACCTAGTGGCTGAGATGCCTACCATATTAAAACAAGTCCCATCCTCATTCAGACATCTAAATCTTAAAAAGTAATCTTTTCATACACAGAATGGGGATTATAGTACTATTTACCTAGAATGGATTGCAGTGCACTATAAAACACACTCATAAAAAAATTTAGTTGTAATTGTCATTACTTTCAGCTGTACAGTTCACCAAGACCATTTCATGCTAATGTTTAAGTTTTTACCGACCATGTGTAAATAACAATCAAATTTGCCCCTTATTTGTTACTGAAAGAGCTCTCCTCTTTCAGGGGAATCATTCTCTAGCCTGACAATCATACTAATCACTTAATATGGTAACACCTATCTTCAAAAGATTGATAAGACTAGACACCAAATAAAAAATTAAATAATTTTTTAAAGAAAAATATATCTAATACATTAAAAAGAAATACATAGCAAAAAGAGGAAAATTACTATTAAGTACGTATATGCAGATGTTTTAAAAACAACATAAAAATGAATTTAAGAATAAGATGTTATCATGAACATCTGAATTTACAACAGCCTTTAATTAGAAATCTACATTTTCTTACCTGAATGATAGCAGCATTTAATGCCTCATATCAGGCGGCGGTTGCATTACGGTACGAGACATGATAGGATAAGAAACAAGTGGTGCAGAAGGAGCACTCATGGACATAGGCAGAGGTCGAGGTACTTGAGGATCAGTAGGAGGGGGCGCAGCCTGCTGAGCCATTGTTACAACTGGAGGTGGCATTTGCTGAACAGGTGCCATAGAAACTGCTGCTAGTGAAACTGGTGTGACAGCTGCCAATGATACAGGTACTGTAGCAACGCTTGCTGTCACTGTTCTAATCGCTGCATTCACCATTTGCTGGGGTGTAGGGGCTTGTTGTATCTGATTGGCTCCAGGTACTGTATTGGTTATGGTTACAGCAGGAACTGTTACTGTTGTCATACCAGTTGCATTTTTATCTCTAAGTCTTAACTGGGCATTCTGTTCTAAAAGAAACTCATTTATGACCTGTAAGTCATCGACTCGTTTTTTTAATTCACTAACTCGCTCACGCAACATCATATTTTCTTCTTCCAGCATCATATATGTTCTTTCTGGTTGTGGTCTTGAGGAGTAATGATTACCATTTTCATATAACGTAATGGGAGTATCTACTCTACTCTCTCTCGGCTCAGTTTTTTCAATAAAACTTGACCTACTTCTTTTTAATTCAGGCTCATAATATTCATCTCTAAATTTATTCTTTTCATTACAATCAAGATCCTGCCTAACACATATTTTAATATCATCAGCTTTTAAAGGAGAAGGAGATCTTGGTATTTTTCTATATTCGCTCATCGACACATGTTTATACCTACAATTCTTACGCCAACAATCACTCCACAAATATAGTTTACAAATTGGCACACCACTTTCTTCTGGTGTCACGCTGCGACTCCTTCCATCCCAGTCAATTAGATGTGGTGGTAATTTACCAGTTCTTATATAATGCAATTCATCTTCAGGAGTACTATGAATAAAACGACAGTACTTACTTCTACGGCATTCACCATTTTGAAAATCATGACAAAATTTATATAATTTTTTACGGATTTCAGGATGTTGAAATTTACAAGCTGATCCTCGCTTGCACACATTGTGCAAAAAATCGCGGCAAACCATACCTCTTCTCTTTTCATCTTTCTTTCTTTTATCATAATCATCCCCAGCTCCCCAATTATTTCCATCTTCTTTTCTGTCATCATAGCTGTATTCTGAGCCGTTGCCCATCTCGCAAATCACGTTCCGTAATTCAATATCTGAAATGTTATGTTACACATTTAGTCAACATGAAATGCAACATACATCCTATAAATTGCACCAAATATACAAACACATACTCGCATACATAAAAAAAAAAATTAACTGAAATCTCATAATTCATATATTTGACATAAATAGATACATAATCTGAAATTTAAAAAAAATTGTTATATTACTTTATAGCATTAATACAAATTATAGATAAATATAATTACAGATCGGATGTTTTATAAAAATAAAACATCCTCTCTTTCTGCATTCAATATAAAGAGCTTGAGAATGCTTTTTTGCTTTCTTTTTTTTGTTTAACCTCCAGAATCACCATTAGGTATACCTTTAGAGGATGATGTGAATGATTTGTAATGTGTGTGAAAAATGCCTTGCCTGACCGGGATTCAAACCCGGGACCTCTGAATGAAAGGCTGAGACGCTACCACTTATGCCACAGAGGCTGGCAAAGAATGCTGATAACATTCTTTTCCTTAAGTCAACCCGTCAGTTGTGAACTCAATGATTCATCTGCACAACATTAGCAATACACATAACCAGTCAACACAAAATGTGTTTGTACTGCTTTCTTCAACCTTCTGAGATCACAATATTTAAATTAAAGTCTTCCCCCATATATATATAATATTTACATTGTTATTTAAAGGATATATATATATCCTTTAAATAACGATGTAAATATTATATTATAAAAAATAATTTGTTATCTGCATGATTTTAAAATGCAAAATTTCTCTCTTTTCAAAGTTGATTTTTTTTTAGATAGTGTGTTCTTAATAATCTTATATTTTAATATATAAAATAACAGAAGCATCCAATACAAAAAATTAAGAAGGCAACTTTTTTTTTTTTGTTCATGCAATGTAGTATTTAGGTGCAAGATCCATTACTTCATTTGTAGTTACATTATTTGTCAATGTAATGTTCACTGTTATTTATAACTTGTAAACCTTCATGTTAAATGTTCAATTAAAAATGAATTACAAGCCAATGCCTGCTACAATCAATGAATATAACCAATAAATATTAAACAAACACGTAAAAAGATGGATAATACTGAAAACACAGAACTTAGTGTTACATAATTCAGTACTTCTACTTCAAATTGGAAATTCAAATGAAAACTCATCGTCATAATAATATGTATGACTGTAAGTAAACACACGAATAAAAACTTACAAACTACAAGCATGTCAGCAGTTACTGAGGAATGCTATATGATTTTTAACTATTAGAAAATATGACAAAATATATCTATAGAACGATTTAATTATTAAACACTAAAAGAGTATTTTTCATAACATTGGAATTTTTTTCCAACATGTCTTTCAGTCCTAATTTACCAGTGCCTTTTTGAATACTCTTGTAGACTGTGTAAGTTAATCAATTTGAAGTAGATTTTGCTTACTAGCTCTGAAATATCCTTCAGAAAAAAAGATCCAATATCTTGAAAGCAAAGACTTTAATATGTATCAATTCTAAAATTATTTATAAAATGGTAAAATCAAAATAAAATAAGTATAATATGTTTAGTAGATATTTTTTCCTTTATATAATTTGCTGAATCTTCATATATTTAGGAAAGCAAATAAATAGAATGAACAAAATTAATGTAATTGTTTGTAATGTAATTCTAATAAGAAAAAAAACACTGAAAATAATTACAATCAAGCAGTGACACGATAGCACAGCAATAAAGTTAAATAGACAAAAGAATAAACCAGTAATTTTGAAATCTACTTTAAAACTATGTAATAATTACATATCAATCATAATTATAAAAAATGGTGTGTAGCTTCCTACTTTAGAGCAAGGTTCATGACTACAAATAAATTTTGATTACACTGTTACATATAAATAATTGAAATATTTTAACTTTTTATACATTTTATTTTACACCTAATAATATAGTTTTAATAATAAAAAAAAATATGATTTTGTGGTTTTTAGAGTATCAGTGTTCAATATGCTTTAATTGCCCTGAAAATTCTTTACAGTGAACAGAAATATTTATGATCACTCCATGACAAATGTTGTTTAACTCAAACTACAAACCTGAATTGTCTAACCTCACAGTTCGGTAAGATTTATGAATATTAATAGGTGAGATTTTCTTTTATATTCCCATAAAAAAATAGTCCAAGATTTGAATTCAAGTTCAATAGAAACTAAAAGAAACCTCCAGTGTAGTGCTCTTGATTAAAACTTAATCTCACAATTATCCACACACTGTACTCCAAAAAATTAGCAGTAAGCATAAAAACCAATAGACTGATGAAATGTATAAACAGGCAGATCAAATTCTGTGGTTGCGAGCACAAAATCATTCCTTACAAATCTTCAAATAGTAGTGAAAATGTGGTCTCATTGAAAAACAATAGCCGAATCAGTTTTGGATAAACTGGATAAACTATCTAGCACTTACGTTTTTTTTTTAAGTGCCCTTCAGTAAGTCTTGTTCAAAAGTGGTAATTATGTTTACTTATACACCAGATGAAAATAGATCTCATCCGAAAATGAAATGTATTTACATAATCTTTGATTTCTCAGCATTATTTTTTCATCCCTGAAGCCTACAGCAGTATTTTTTCTTATAAGTATTACATATAAGTAAATACAAAAGCAACATTTTTTCTTTTTGTTTATCGTGGCAAAAACGTCTCCACGTAATCATAGCCCGGAATAAAATTATTGTCAAATAAAAACAAAAAAAAACCTTAAAAAAATACTTTTATTAAAGAACTTACAACTAATAACAGATAAAACTACAGTTTTTTAAAACTAAAACTAGATTAAAATTTAAAAATGGTAAAAAAGTTAAAACTAATATCACAGATAAAATTAAAACTAGGTTAAAATTTAAAAATGGTAAAAGTTAAAACTAAAATCACAGGTAAAACTAAAATTAGGTTAAAATTTAAAAATGGTAAAAAGGTTGAAACTAATATCACAGTTAAAATACTAAAAACTAATATCACAATTAAATATTAAAACTAATATCACAGTTAAAATACTAAAAACTAATAGCACAGTTAAGATATTAAAACTAATATCACAGTTAAAATACTAAAAACTAATATCACAGTTAATATTAAAACTTAAAACTAATATCGCAATTTCACTAAAAATTTGCAAGGGGTGTAAAAGGCCCCTTAACAGATAGAGAAAAAAACTATATTAAATTACATTTTATTATCAATAGTTATACATCGCAGGAATAGAAGAACCCGGTCTATGATGTTTTGGTCATTTCCAAGAATGTGGCGAATGCTTTCTGGTAGCTTAAATTTCCAACGTAAGGCCGCATAAGATATGCAGTCTAACAAAATATGATGCACAGTTAAGCGGCAGTCGCATCTTAATGGTACGCACAGCGGTGCATTATCGCCTGACATCAAATATCCGTGGGAGGCTCTCTTATGACCTATCCGCAATCGGCGAAGGACTACTTCTCGACGAATGCGTCTGTGCGAGGAGTTCCATGGCAACACTGTAGTTTTAATATGGCGCAGTTTATTATCGACTGTGCCTGTCCAGTCGTTTTGCCGCTTTGCGCGAAGAGCAAGTTTTAGCGAATTGATAAAGTCGCATGTAGTAACACGTGTAGTGAAACACGGATGACTACATGCGTTCTTAGCTGTGGAATCCCCACATGGCTAGGAATCCAGCAGAAACTCACTCGTGTGTTTCGATGGTTCAACTAGCCGATTGCATTATATATTTCTATGACGATAGGATTCTGGAGTAAAAGATTTCTAGAGCTTGGAGAGCACTGTACGAATCACTACAAATAAGAATATGGCGGTACGTGAGGTTAATGATATTTAGAGACTAGTTTAATTTTTATACGGATTTGAATACTAGATCGTGGATACCAGTGTTCTTTGGTGGTTGGGTTTCAATTAACCACACTT